>CAJUYI010006166.1:0-14229 GCA_910591695.1 Galerucella pusilla
CCCGAGAAAGTGTAAGATTTCAGAGGTGTCAAAAGTGACGTACCAATTTGGCAAGAGCCAAGTGTGGAGAGAAAACGCGTCACAACACTTGATGGAGAAATTCTGTGTTTAACAATAATGAAAGCAAGTGGAAAAGGATATCGATAACTGAAAACATTTTTTGCCCCTCCTTCTAGAAGTACTCTTACTAATTTGTTAAACAAAATAACATTTAGAACTGGTATAAATAAAGGTTTATTTAACAGTTTGCAGAAATTAGTGCGAACAATGGAAGGGAAGGATAGAATGTGTATTCTTCTTTTCGGTGAAATGTATATTTCCAGCTATGTCCACTACAATGCGAGACAGGACATTCTACCACTAAGTGCTGCTGATACTGCTGACTCAATTTTGTTCCTGGATCAGCTTTTTGATAGTTTGAATTCCTGTCAAAAGACTGCCCCAGCTGGTGAACCACTTAAAGGAGCCCTAACGCATAATTCTGAGCATGAGAGTTATTGGAAGAATCAATTATCTCTATTGAAAGGAATGAAATTTTTTAATAGTAGAAAACCACTGCTGCAATCTGTTCCATCACTAAAAAACTTAATAATAATATATAGAATTAATGGTTTTATACAATTGAAAACAAAATATTTGAATCATATAGACTATTTTGTGTTAAAATCGCTCCAACAAGATAGTTTGGAAAAATTTTTTGGTGCTGTAAGGAGTTATGCTTATAGACAGGTATCTCCAAGTGTTCAGCATGTAGTACCAGCATTTGAGGGTTTGGTAATTAACAATTTTATGTCGAACATCAATTGTGAGTAACGGAGCTCTCACTGATCTAAAGGAGTTTTTAATGGGTGGAGCATCTTTAGAAAACTCCAGTTCAACTGAGCTATTCTCATCAACAAATCCAGCATCAGTTGCCTTACATCGCAAATCGCGAGTGGGTAGAAATATAGTGACATATATAGCTGGGTTTATTGCTCGCAAAATGTTGGAAAATGTTTCATGTTTATGTTGCCGTAATTATATACTGAACAGAAGCCATGAACAAGATACAACTTTTGTGGAAGCAGAGCAGTATATACATTCGAAATGAACAAAACCTGGCACCTTTTTCACATTTTTTGGAATCTTTGTCAAGGATGTTTTATTTAATACCTAGATTGTGTCACAAAAAAAGTATATCCAAAATTTTACAAAAAACACTGCTTGAACAACTCTCCCTCAACCTAATAATTTGTCAAAAACATACCAACAATGATTCTCTATTGATTAAATTAATAGTCAAATATTGCCTCCACTTCTGGTGTTAAAAGGTTAATAATATATCAAGAGGAAATGATATTAAATTCTCAAAATTTCTAAAACCTAACAAGGATTCAACATTTGTTGATCCAATAATGAAAGAAGCCCATATAAAATTTTGTACTCGAAAGAAACGCTTTCAAAGGAGAAGACTCTAGAAATGTTACATTATTTTGAACTAGATGCCAGACAACGTGGCTGAAAGAATAACGCAAATAGTTATTTGTATGCCTAGGCCACGAAATACCTTTTTACCGTACCGAAAGAATAGTGCGGCCGAGGCACTATCGTTGGTCGTTGAAAAGGATCGCGGCCATGGCATATACACTACTTTTCGTGCAATCGTCAAAATTATCAAACTAGATAATTGTATATAAATATATTATTGCTCTAAAAGCAACAGCAGTTTAATTTATTTAACAATCTCACAGTTGCTATGGAAATGATATGTTCCAATATATACAAAATATTTTGACAGTTCTTGACAAAACGAAAAATGTCTGATACTGATAGCGATAATTCAGTATCTTCCACTCCTCCTAAACTCAAAAGGGTTGTCAATTCGGCGCTTTCCGTTTTAATACCAGGGGGTCTATTCACTAACTTGTGTGAGTGGTCGTGTAGGACCTCTCTCTCCCAATTTAGCTTTACTGCGCATGTCACTCTCCTAAAATTATAAAATTCCTATTCAGGAAAGATAGTAGAATGCTCATACACTCCTATTCGAGTACTCTACTGGGTAAAACCAAGGAAGTTGTTAGATTCTGAGAGAATGGACTTGCGCACATTGTCTTTGGTCATACAATTAGATAGATAAAGGAAGATTATAATGTAATCACACGACATGTGCCTATTTACTTTTCAGTCCATAAAATAATGACTAAATATTGAATTAATTTTCAGTTTTTGCAGTTTAATTGTTTAGTTTTTGGAGTTTATTTGTTTATTTTTTGTAGTTTAATTGGTTAGGTTTTGTACTTTGTTTAATCGTTCAGTTTGTGGAGTTTATTTATTGTTTTTAAAATGGATGATGACGATTTGGTAATGCAAATGCTAGTAGACAATGTGTTTCCAACGTCAAGATCCTTTCTTGGCTTTGTCTAATTTTAATTATCATTAAACATTTTCGCCTATTTGAAAGTTTAAAGTTTATTAATATTGTTTTTTGTGCCTCACACAACATTTTCTTTTCAATAAATTATAAAAAGGGAACTTAAATCGTACTCTTCACTCTTTCTCACATCACATCTAAATATCTCATGGAAAAACTTATGCTGAATCATAGAGTATTACTCTATGTACTGAATCAGACGGTGGTTGTGCTTATATCAGTGTTTATATTTTGAAATTTAAACCTACTAACAGTACATTAGAACTAAAAATAGTTCTAAGATAGTCGCGCCACTTGTCAACGCTGGACAAAATGTAGTAGACGAGTCGAATGATCGTGAAGAGGGTTTTGATGGTCCATGTGAGTGATGAGTGAGAGAGTACTCATATCGATGAGTTGTCGTGCACGAGCACTCTCACATGTTACAAAATAGACCCTCTGGAAAATCTAAACGGCAGTACGGAAAATGTTACGGCGAGTTTAATAATTGGTGTGACAAACACGATGTCGAAAAACATTTTATTGGCTTATTTAATACAGAAATCAAATGTTGTGGAAAGTTCAACTTTATGGAGTATTTATTCCACGCTGAAGTGTATGCTGAACATAATAGACAATATCGACATCAAGCAGTTTTCAAAATTAGTACCATTTCTGAAAAAGAAGCAGAAGGTTATTGAGCAAAAAAGTCTAAAGTTTTTACGCGGGAGCAAATTGATACATTTCTGAAAGAAGCTAGTGATTAGAAATACTTATTGTTGAAGGTAAGTGTTAAAAGATGTTACTTACAATTGTTTTATTTAGTGTACTGATTTTTTTTTGGTAGCTTTGATAATGGGAATATCTGGTGCCTTGCGACTAATATTGATTTCATAAAATTTTATGGTAAATATGCAGCTCTTCGACCGAAGCATATTGTTAATAATCGTCGTATATTCTTGAAATACGTAAACGGAAAGTGGGCTCCGGTGAACTATGGGGAAACACGATTCTTTGACTGATTTTGCGAGTTATCGATAGTACTCACCTATTTTGAAGATTATTCATCGAAAAATTTGCGGGTTACACTTAATTCACGAAGAAAAATCAAAAGAAGAGATTTTTTTTCGGCACTTGAACCATGACTTTTGGACTGGATATTTAATACAGACAACAGTTTAAACTTATCACACTGTACAGGGAAGTGATGAACAACATTTATTCTCGCTAATTATAACAACATTCCAATTAGTTTCTTCATAATATTGTTTAAATTACCACTTTTATAAAATACATATTTGAAAGGTAACCAATTTGTATGTAAATAATTTTGATGACAGCGCTGACAGATACCTTTTTGTGAAACGTGATGCGTAACCAAAACCAATAATTTAGATCAGTATCGCACATACAGATATGCAACCTACAAAACATAGAACAAAATACAATACTTTGTATCGTGGTTGCCAGCTGTAATCGACTACTTAACAATCATGCTACATTACTATCAAGATACAAAATCAAAATATTGTATCAGACTTTATTTTTTGTTGGATTCATTCAAGCCAAACTTAATAAAATAAATGAAATTACAAACACATTTTAGATATGATGATATCCTTACATTGTGTATTTGAAAAAGGAAAAACTAATATATAATGATTGCATTCAGCTTTCCCCTCAGAAAATATCCAATACTTTGTAATCCACATTAAGTTATTCAAAAATGGGAAGGGTGAATCTATTATTATAGTCGTTGCACTTGCTGTTAAAACACTAGTGAATCTGCGGTTTTTGTAAATTAGTCGCAGTGAATTTTTGATAGTTGCGTGTTTATAAGTTGGGTAAGTAAATTAAATTATTTTCAAAACATTCTGAAGTAATCTTGGACTGTAATTATAAGAAAATTACGCAATATGCTCTGGTGTTGGTTATCGACGTGGAAACATTGTATTTAGTTAAACAAAGTGTTTAAAGTATTTTCTTTAAAAATACTATCTCAAAAATTGTGTAAAGTTGTTTAGTAGTGAATACAAAGGTTAGTGATTATATTTACTACTCAGAACAAAGGAATTTCTGGGCTCTTGAGGCATATTCACCTCAAGAACTAACCTCAAAACGGTTTTTCTCAGTGTGCTGGAGGAAGCTTGTTGCCAATTCTTGCGAAATTTATTTGTGCAGTGATTTTTGGAAACACTTTTAAAATGTCTTCTCAATTGATTTGCAAATGCTGCAAGAAAACTGGGGATGATATCAAATTTGTTAATTGTTCAGTATGCTTAAATAACTTTTATTATTCTTGTGTGGACTTGACTTCAGCGGATGTTAAATCCATCAAAAGCAGCAAAGCTGATATAAAGTTTACTTGTAAAAATTGTTTTGTGCTGGGAGATCGGATAGATGAATTAAAAGCATTGGTTGTATCCCTTCAAAATGAAATAAAAAATTTAAAACCTGCTGCTTATAATAATTCGCAAATAGATTTTGAAGATGTCGTACAAGAAATTCAAGACCGAAATTCACGCAAACAAAATCTTATTATATTTGGTGTTTCAGAAAATGCCAACTTATCTATGGCAGATCAGGTTGCTTCTGATAACAACCATGCCAAAAATATTTTGGAATTTCTTTCTCCTGGAGTTACTTCAGTATTAAAATGCATGAGACTGGGTAAATTTGATGCAACAAAGAATAAGCCTAGGCCGATTAAATTAACTCTTAAGGATGAAAATCAAGTTCGTTTATGCATCCGTAAAGCTCATTTGCTGAGATCTGACAATAGCTACAAAAATATAAACATATCTCTCAACCGCACCCCTAAACAAATTGAGCATTACAGAAATCTTAAGGAAGAACTGAATTACCGCTTGACAAAGGGTGAGAAGAACTTGAAAATCAAATATATACGAGGATCGCCAAGACTTATCCAGGAAAACTAGCTGAGTCCAAAAAAAAAATCTTACATATGCTATTTTCAAAATGTTCGTGGCCTGAATTCAAAAGAAGATGAACTTTATGCATCAGTGAGTACAGCTGACTTTGATTTTGTTGGTTTGGTTGAGACTTGGTTGCATGAAGATGTCAACAATTCTGAACTCTTTCCTTCGTAGAGACCGCTACTTTGAGAGTACCAATAAATCAAAGGGTGGTGCTGTACTCTTAGCTTTTAAAACTGAATATATGGTTGAAGTTCTTGATCTTAGCTGTATGTATAAGCAATTTATCAACATTGATTTTGTTGGAGTAAAATATTCACCATTACATAATATTATATTTATATATACTATCTATATTCCACCGTATGTAAAGATTGATGAATATGAGCAATTTTTGGAACAATTGGGTCAACTCACTATCACTCAAACCAATGTTCTTATCCTAGGGGATTTTAACTGTACCAATTATGTTAATAACTCAAATGACTCTTACTGTCGCGCCATTTCGAATTTTTTAGATTTTACTAATCCAAATCAAATAAATACAATACTAAATTTTATGGGAAGGATTTTAGATCTTGTTAATGTTACTGAAAATCTTAAGTGTGAAACTTCCCGTGAATGTTGCCCTCTAATTGGTAATGAGGATATGTTTCATCCATCATTAAGGAATGTAATAGAGGTTTGGAAATCAAGATCTGAGAACTTTGCTGACAATCCCAATTCACAGATGTACAATTTCAAGAAAGCATATTTTCTAGGTTTATATAATGCTTTTACATATATTGACTGGTCAATTTTAGATGGAATCGATGATGTGAATGAAATATGTGATATTTTTTATCAAAAATTATATCACGTATTAGACATGTATGTTCCAAAATATAAAAAAATAAACCGTAGTTAAGTATCCAGACTAGCAGAGTCAACAAAAAAGTAGTAAACAAACTAGAACAGTGCCATTGTTTAAAGAAGATTATAAATAGGTTTCAATTCACATTTACAGGGACTTCTAACGTTGATTTCTACCAGATATATTGTTAGTTCGGTATTTAAGTTATTTAATATTTGTATTTGTTGTAGTACAACCTGTATATTAATTTATAAATAAATTTTTAAAAACAAACGTTTTAATTTAAAAATTAAAACTGGCGCAGTCAGTAGGATACGTGCGGTCGAAAAAGTGTCGCATTACGTCGGAAAGTCTTTAATCGATCTTGGTATTTCAATACCTTTGTGCGTATTCTGGACTAAGTTCCCTTCGAGAAGAATCAACAAGTTTTGCATCCTTACGAGTGATCAAGTTAGAAGCCCGAGAAGAAACTCCTGAACGAATTGACGACCAGCTGAGTTCCTTTTGCCTATTTCTCCTGAGAACAAGGTAGGAATAGATAGATAAGTTGATAAATTGCAAATATTTTAATCATTTTCGTTGATCTTCTGCATGAACGAACTTGAAGAAGTTTTAAGACAATTCAATTTACTTGATATAAACACTAATATAGAAATGACTGAGAACAGAGTTAATTGGGATTTATTTAAATCTAAAGTTGATAATATTAAGCCTTACGATGGCAATGTTAATACATTAAACAAATTTTTATTGCGTTGCGAAAACTTGATTGTCACCTATCGTACGTATAACGATAACATTTTGAACGATCATATTTTCGAATGTATACAAGAAAAGCTAGTTGGACAAGCTGAAGCTTTAGTAGGAAATCGCGCAGAATTGAATAATTGGAACTCTCTAAAACATGCATTAAAGCAATGCTTTTCTGATAGAAGAGATCTTGATTGTTTAATTCAAGAATTAACTAGGGTTAAGCCCAATAAAAATGAAAATTTAATAGATTTTGGAACAAAATTACAATTACTTAGAAGTAGTATAATTCAACGTATAAGCAATGATACAGAGTTGACGGCAAATGACAAAACTTGCGAAATGAATCATTGTGATAAAACAGCATTAAACACATTTATAGGTAGTTGTACCGGAGTATTAAGAAATAATATGCATTTAAAAAGACCAGACTCTTTAGAAAGTGCTATTGCATATGTTAAAGAATTTTATAATTTTGAAAAACTATACGTTAATTTTAATGATACAAAATATATTCCTAAAAATAATTTCAATTTTCCAAGAAATAATTATCAATATAATAACAATGAAAATTATAAAAGATATAATAATAATAATGATAACTATCAAAATTATCAAAGATTTAACACCAACGATAATCAACAAAGAAATAATTTTCCGAGTCAACCTATTCATATACAACAAAGACCTATACCACCTCGTAAATATCCAACAAATGCACAAGTTTTTGGAAAACCACAAAACGTATTTAAACCAAACCAAACACATGCAAATAATTTACCAAAACCTGAACCAATGTCTACAACATCTAGAAATGTTACAAGCAACTCTAGAGCCTCAAATAATAATAACAATAATTTTCCTTACAGAAACAATAACTACAGACCCCAATATAATAGTAATTTTAGACAAAAACCAAATTACATAGCTGAAGAGCTATACAATAATAATTATGAAAGGGAAGAAAGGGAAACTAATGATTACAGTGATTACGATGACTTTGAACCTGTAGAAAATAACATTTCTAACCCTATAGAACGTGATTCAGAACAGCACGAAAATTTTCACAGAAAGCCTCCAAAATTCAAACAGAAATAGTAGAAATCAACACAGTCACAAACAATCCTCTCCCCTACATAGAAATTGAACAACCTAAATTAAAACTTTTAATAGACACAGGGAGTAGTCGATCAATAATTAAACCAATAATCGCAGAAACATTTTATCAAAACAGAATATTTCATGATAATGTGGAAATAAAAACTTCCATTGGTAATAAAATAATAAAAAGACAAGTAACAATTCCAGCATTTAAAGAATTTAATAGTAATAATAATATTAGTTACATTTTGTTTGATTTTCACGACTTTTATGACGGAATTATAGGTTTACAAGATTTAATAAAAATGGGATTCAATATAGACTTGCAAAATAGAAAATTAATCAATAATAGTACTGCAATACCCATTAAATTCAGAAAATCAGAAGAAATTAATTTTAAAATTGAAATAGGACCTTTAGAAAGAATTTTAAAAGAAATACCAATCACAATACATGAAGGTGATGTAATAATAAATGAAATTGAATTAGGAAACCTAAAAATACCTGCAACTCTAACAAAAGCTAAAAATGGACATGCAATCATAGAATTAATTAATGAAACTAATGACCCGATATCAATAATTTTGAATGAACCAATTTCTGCTTCATTTTTTATTCCCTCTCAATATGAAATATTTAAATTCGAATATTTTAATGAAAATAAAAACAAAAATAATGAAATAGCTAATAAACTAGAAATCAATCAACTTGTGAGAACAGATCATATGAATCAAGAAGAGAAAGACAATATCACTAATTTATGTAATAAATACTTTGACATATTCTATAAACCTGGAGATCCATTAACGTTCACTTCTAAAATTAAACACGAAATTAAAACAACAGATGAAGAACCTGTACATGGCAAATCATACAGATACCCATATATACATAAAGAGGAGATAAAGAAACAAATAAATGAAATGCTTGAAAAAAATATTATACGACCCTCTTCTAGTCCTTGGGGAAGTCCCATATGGATTGTCAAAAAAAAGTTAGATGCTTCAAAGCAGCAAAAATGGCGTCTAGTCGTCGATTACAGAAAAGTTAATGACAAAACAATTAGTGATAGATATCCAATACCCAACATTAATGATATACTAGATAAGCTAGGTAGATCACAATACTTCACAACCCTCGATTTAGCGGCTGGTTTTCATCAAATCGAAATGAGCCAATCATCGATAGAAAAAACAGCTTTTAGCGTAGACAACGGTCATTACGAATTTTTGAGAATGCCCTTTGGTTTAAAAAATGCCCCTTCAACATTTCAAAGAGTAATGGATGAAGTTTTAAAGGATTTACAAAACAAAATCTGCATGGTATACATGGATGATATAATAATTTTCAGTACAAGTTTACAAGAACACATCCAAAATTTAAAATTAGTATTTGATAAATTAAGAGAAGCTAGATTAAAAATTCAAATTGACAAATGTGAATTTCTTAGAAAGGAAGTAGAATTTTTAGGTCATGTAGTGACACCTGAAGGCATTAAGCCATATCAAAAAAAGATTTCAGCCATTAAACAATTTCCTATACCTCGTACTCAAAAAGAAATAAAATCATTTCTAGGCTTACTGGGATATTACAGAAAATTTATAAAAAATTTTGCTAAAATAACAAAACCAATGACAATCTGTCTTAAGAAAGATCAAAAAGTAGTACATACTGAAGAATTTGTAAAATGTTTTGAGACATGTAAAGATTTATTAACATCAGAACCAGTATTAGCATATCCAGACTTTACTAAAAATTTTCACTTAATTACAGATGCATCAAATTATGCAATAGGTGCAGTATTGATGCAAGAAAATCATCCAATATGTTACGCTTCACGTACCCTTAATGAATCAGAAATAAATTATTCCACAATTGAAAAGGAATTACTCGCAGGCATTATACCAATGAGCACGAGGTATAATGTAGATATGCCGTCTTTCGGAGGAGACGTAAAACCGAGGTCCCGAGTCCATGGATGTTGGGCTCGTTAAAGAACGCTACCACTGGTTGGAACACTAGTGGGTTCGCCAAAATTTCCGGTTAGGGGTAGAGTGCTCCCGGCGTCGGTGATTAGCCACAGTCGCAGAAATAGACCGACGTTAAATAACAGAATAAAAAAAAAAAAAAGGAATTACTCGCCATAGTTTACGGTTGTAAATATTTCAGACCATATCTATTCGGCAGACCATTCCAAATATTTACAGATCATAAACCCCTTCAATGGCTTTTTTCATTAAAAGAACCCAACTCACGATTAGTAAGATGGCGACTTAAGCTCGAAGAATTTGACTATTCTGTTCATTATTTAAAAGGTAAAAATAATAAAGTAGCTGATGCACTTTCTAGAATTCAAAATAATCAAAATTCAGATTTAAACGCTCTTGAAACAGCACAATTAGACGATAATATCGATATAGATGACAATGCCCTTGAAACAGCATCTTTAGACGTTAATTTCGATATAGATGACATAATAACTAAAGAAATATCAGATATACCTAATATCTCAGAAGACGACTTTTATACAACATTGAACGAACTAGAATTATTAGACAACCCAAACACACAAAGTAAATGCAACATTATATCAGACATTCAAATAAAACCACCTGATACTCAACCAAATGACACAGACTTAGAAACAGTACATACTTCATTAGAAAATCCTATACTTTCAATACCTATAAGTGAAAAATCTTTAAATACCTATAAAAATCAAATATTGATTACTAGCGGAGAAATTAATGATATAAAAGTTAAAGAAGAAAAGATTTTTGAAAATAAACGACTTTATGTAACAATACCACAAAGAAATTTAGAGCAAAATATTTTTAAATTCATAAAAGAATATATAGATCCAAAAAAGACTTATGCAATAAAGTTTAGAAATCAATTACTACCAGAGAACTTTATAACCACTGTCCAAAGATATTTCAGAAATTCAGCATTTAAATTCATACACTGTCCAAAATTATTAGAAGACATTTTGCTAACAGACGAACAAAAAGAAAAAATTGAATACTATCATATTTTTAAGAAAGGACATCGCGGAATCAATGAAGTAAAAGCTTCTTTAGGAACCCGATATTATTGGCCCAAAATGAACGAATATATTGAAAACTTTATAAACAGTTGTGAAACCTGTTTAAAAAATAAATACGACAGAAATCCACCAGTAGTAAAATTTAACCTTACCCCCACAGCATCAAAACCCTTTGATCATATACACATAGACGTTTTCAAAATATCCAATAAATCATATCTTACTATTATAGACTCTTTTTCTAGATATGGCCAGGCATACCCAATTCAAAGTACAAACGGTATTTCCGTAGTAGAAAATTTATTAACCTATATAAGTCATCACGGACTGCCTTATAAAATAACTGCTGACTCAGGATCAGAATTTAAAAATAATGATTTAAAAGATTTTTGTAAGTTACACCGTATTGAATTACATTTTACCACACCAAAAAATAGCAACTCGAATTCACCAGTAGAACGCTTTCATTCAACGTTAATAGAACATTATAGGTGTTTGCGAGAAGAAAACAAAGAATTGCTTTCAGACCAATTAATCAAACACGCAGTTCTAAGCTATAACAATTCCATTCATTCAGTAACAAAATTCACACCATTTGAAATAATAAAAGGACACATAAATAACGCTGACCCATTTGACTTGAATGATAATTTGATATTATCTTATTACGTTCAAAATCACAAACAGGCTAGTAAGCAGTTATACAATAAAATTAAAGAAAGAAATGAACAAGTAAAAGAAAACAATATAACAAAGCTCAATACAAAACGAAAAGACCCTCCTGATTATAAAAATCAAACCACAGCCTACATACAAACAAAATCACGAGACAAAAAATTACCTAAATTCAAGAAAACTGAAATAATCAAAGACTCAGGTGTAATACTTGAAACTAATAAAGGCAATTATCATAAAGGCATAATTAGAAAACCCAAAAATAACTATGATACATTGTTACAGGACAATGAAGATTACTTTGACGATATACGTGACGATACTCCTGACATTTCAAACAAGATGCCAGACAGAAGACATCCAAATAACTAATTTAAGAAATCTATTATTACCCGTTAAGCTAGGCTCATGTAAAATGATTTATTCTAAACATAGTTTTATACACTATTTAGATTTAAGCGAAATAGTTAAGCAAATTGATAATTTAAAATTATATTATCATACACTAAGAAATAGCTTAGAAAGAAGTAATGCAACGAATCCAATTTCATATCACAATTTAGCAGAACAAATGTTAGAAAGAACAAAATTCTTGATAAACACTTTAGTGAAAAAATCAGAAAACATTTATCCACATATCAGATCAAAAAGAGGTGTAATAAATGGCATAGGTAAAGCTAACAAATGGCTTTTCGGAAATTTAGATTCAGATGATGGAGAAAGATACGACAAGGCAATTGATATTTTGCAACAAAATCAAAAACGTATAATTTACGAAACAAATTCCCAAATATCACTGTATACAAAATTAATAGACCATTATAATAAGTCATTAACAGATTTATGGCAGAATCAGCAAAAACTTCAAAGTAACTTAGAAAAATTCCATTTTTCAATAGAAAATAAATTAATAACGTTAAACAATTATATAACATTTCATGGGACAATCTCACAAATTAATTTAGACTGTCAAAATTTAATTACATTTATTGACAATATTGAAAACTCAATTATATTTTCAAAACTGAACTCTCTTCATAGTTCCGTACTTTCTAGTCATGAGGTTGCGGAAGTGATTGAATATTTGAAAACAATTTACAATAAGGAACAAATTCCAAAATTTAAGAATTTGTTGACTTACTATCTATTTCTCGGTACCCAAGTTACCTTTTCCAAATCCAAATTAATCTTTGCTATACATATCCCTATCCTAAAACCCGAAATTGCAGAGTTCTACCACCTTTATCCTATCATACAAAAGCACAAAATGTTTATCCCTTCTCAACCCTACTTAGCAAAAGCCGAAGAATCGTCATTAGTAAAGGAAGAATGTCCGATATTAGAAGAAACATATTATTGTAGACAAGAATTCATATCCAAAGACAACTGTACAACAGAACTACTCGAAAATCGTTTACCCAAACAATGTTACGCCACTGACGTGAATCTTCAAGAACCCATCGTAGAACAGATCACAAATAACGAAATACTGATTGTTCCAGCCACCACTGTAAAAATATTATCAAAATGTACCTCAGAAAAATATTTAGAAATACACGACCCCTGTTTAATCCGAATTCCAGAAAAATGTGAAATAGAAGTTGGAAGAGAGAAGTTTTCAAACAATATTCAAGTTCAAAAAGGCAAATCAGTCATTTTAACAAAATCAGAAGCTATATTTTCAGAAACTCAAATGTATCACCCTCTAAACTTAACAAAAATAGATTTTGATAAACTTTTTGAAATTAATAAAATTGCTAAAAATCTAAAACCAATTCAAGACGTAGAATTTTCAGGAAAACACGTAATAATTTCCAGTACAGTTCCTTTAATCTTAATAACTTTAATTGCTTTAACCACTTTTTGCATTATAAGAAAATACAGAAAATACAAGGACAAGAGGACAAGAAGAAGAAACCTAGAAGAAATTCCACTAGAAGAAGTAAAATCCAAACTCGAAAATAAATCCATTATTTTCTCGTCTTAAGGATGGAGGAGTTAAGTATCCAGACTAGCAGAGTCAACAAAAAAGTAGTAAACAAACTAGAACAGTGCCATTGTTTAAAGAAGATTATAAATAGGTTTCAATTCACATTTACAGGGACTTCTAACGTTGATTTCTACCAGATATATTGTTAGTTCGGTATTTAAGTTATTTAATATTTGTATTTGTTGTAGTACAACCTGTATATTAATTTATAAATAAATTTTTAAAAACAAACGTTTTAATTTAAAAATTAAAACTCCGTAGATATCCTTTTTGGTATACCTCTAATTTAATACTAAACATTAAAACTAAGGAATATTACTATAAGAAATTTCGTAAATTTAAATCCGAATATTACTACCAGGAATTTTCTAGATTGCGAAGAATAATCGAAACTCAAGTACATGAAGCTTATAGCAACTATTTAAGATCTGTCGAAAATAGTATTATTTCTTGAGTTAACTGTATAAACCCTCACTTCGTGGAATCTAC
>CAJUYI010006167.1:0-14225 GCA_910591695.1 Galerucella pusilla
TATTTAATTAGGGTTTATTACTCCTCGTACTTTTTGTACATACTATATACTAAGCCACGAAGCTCGCCGTTTAAAATGTTGTTTATTTAAGATCTGAGTACTAAAGTAACAGCTACATGTGTGTCAAAATTTGCAAAATGTTTATAGTCTGCAATAGTCTGCATAAATTTTACACTTTGAGTGATTTTCAGTGATTCATCGTTAATAAGTCAGGAGCGGCTTAATGGCTTTTGAGAAGCGCTTCATTACGTACACACTACTGGGTGATCATTTGAATTCTGACACATTTGATGAGCCCATGACATGGAAATGGAAACCAATTATCATGATATCGAGAAGCAACACTTCAAATTTAATACCCTGTATGTTTTTGTACTTCTACTTTTTAAAATATATTTTTTTAGCAATTTGAGATGTTCTTAAGGAGCAGGTCATCTTTAAAAGATAAAGCGCAATTCGTTGATCTCCAAAAAACCTCCTCTCTCCTGGCGTATGGGGAGAACATACTAAATTGGCAACAGCGAGAAAAACATTTAATTCCTGAAGCCGCTCAGTCAAACCCTCTTCTCGATATCTTTATCAGTTTTCAAGTTAGGAGCTCATCAAATGTGTCGGAACTCAAATGATCACTCAGTATTTTAAAGGTAATACTAGTTTTTTTTTCAGATCTTCAAGTGCTTATAATGAACAAGTTGATTATTTTACGAATCTGGTCACGCAGATACGGGAACAAGGACAATATTTCCAACTGCCAACAGATGCAAGTGTCTACAAATCTAATGATAAATTTGCGAGAGGTAATTATTTTTCAACTTTTCCAATAAATTGTTATAATCAAAAGTATGATTTTTGTAGATTTTGGCTATTACGATTTTATCATAATTGGAGCTGGAGCAGCTGGAAGTCTACTGGCAAACAGACTATCAGAAATACAAGATTGGAAGATATTACTTATAGAAGCTGGTGGATACCCAGATAATGTCACAGCTGTGCCAAATTTATATTTTGAAGTAGAATATACTCAGTATAACTGGGGTTTTGTAAGTGTCCCTCAAAAGACAGCTTGTTTAGGTGAGTATTTTGAAAAATAATCTTTCAATTATACAGAACATTCGATAATTATGCAAAAGTAGAGGTTCATTTAGCATCTATGGTATACAAGTGAAGGTTTTTAACCTCGGCTGGAGTGCTAGACTCCTAACATAGTCTTATTTAGTATTGTAAATAGTGTTGAGTCCCAACTAGCAACATGGAATTCTAGGAGGATTGAATTGTTGTATAATAGTCGAATATCGTTGTTTTAAGGACTTTTTATTTTTATTAAGCCTTTTGTTGCGATAATTTTGTTTTTTAAAGAAAATTGTATTAAATGATTCTATAGTCACTTTTACAATATATGCTATAACGCATTATACGATCATTTCTTTTAAAATGATATAATACTTTATAAGCAAGCTAATACAATATCAGATATATCATTTTATAAGTCTTTTATACCTATTGTATAAGAGTTCTATAATATACTATATAACTAACAGCTGCAACATTGTAAAATAGTTACTTAAGCTTGTCTTATTGAAGCTGTATAATGTTGTATAATAAATATTGTATAGCATTCAATTGTGTTCCATTATAAAACACTTTTGTGTGCTATTAAACCATCCAAATGAAATTATAATTTTTACTATCGATGTCCGCCCAAGCGGCACAAGTCGTTTTGATAAGTCTCCATTTCTACAAATGAAATGTATGATGCACGTTCAAGTTGAAATATAATTTGGTTCTGATATTCTTCACTAAAAAAAGAAATGCTCTTGTAAACTGCTAGATTACAAAATGTTTCCATTGTGTTCGAAATAACAGCATTATAAAAATATATCGCATTATACAACCATTTTGTGAGACCTTCTTAGTGCCGCTTCAATCCCATGTTATAGATGTGACTACATGACACACTATTAAATCATTTTATAGTAGCTGTATAAATGATTATAAAACAGTCGATTAAGAGTTGTATAAATGTGTATTAAACAGTCATATAAGAGTTGTATAAACTTTTAATAGAACTGTTATACAACCACACAGTTGTATAAAAATGGGCACTTTTTAGTTGTATAAGGATCATTTAATTGTTTTGTAGACCGTTATGTATCCTATAAGACATATCTTGTAGCTGTTTATACAAACCTTATAGAATCTAAATTGCTACTTGGGGTGTTTTTTATGAAAGTTTTGGGTGCTGGCATAAACGAAAGAGGATTTGTGACTGAATTTAATTGTGTATAGTTTACAAACAGTATCCATCTTATGGCCTGCTTGTATTGGCAACTGATTTAGCAATATTATTGATTCTGAAAGAGCTGCTTGTGAAACAAATGCATAATGTATGCTCCTGCTACATTTATTTTTTTGACATTGGACAAAAACTAAAAATATAACAACTTTTTCAATATTAAAATTTGTGGAAATGTCAATAGATTTTAATATTTTTTATAGGAATGGTTAACAGGACTTGTGCTATGGCAAGGGGTCGAGGATTGGGAGGTACAACTCTAGTAAATGGCTTGGTTTATTCCAGGGGCTCTAGTTTAGATTTTGATAGATGGGCCAACGTGGTTCAGGATGACAGATGGTCCTACAAAAATGTCTTACCAGTATTTAAAAGAACAGAAAAATTCAATCATCGGGATGGAAAAGCGCCTGTATTTAGTCCAGTGCATGGAAAGAACGGTCTTCTTAATGTGGAATATCATCTACCAAGAAGTCCTCAACTGAATGCTTGGTTAGATGCTCATAGAGAATTACATTTACCAATTGCTGATTATAATGCTGGAACTGGTCTCGGAGCTTCTCCAGCACAAATAAACACCCTCAATGGAAGAACCCAAGATGCTGGTACTGCGTTTATTCTACCAATACTTGACCGAAAAAATGTACAAGTTGTAACTTACGCTTACGTTACCAAAATTCTAGTTGACGAATACAAGACAGCTCGTGGAGTTATCTTTACTCATAATGGTAAAAAATTCATCGCTAAAGCATCTAAAGAAGTTATAGTTAGCGCAGGTACTTTTCAAACTCCTCAAATACTAATGCTTTCGGGAATAGGACCAAAAAAAGCATTTAAAGTCTTTAGGTATACCAGTAATACAAGATTTGGAAGTTGGTACTACATTGCGAGACCATGCATGTTTTTATGGGTTGACTTTCGCAACAAATTATACAGAACCCATTTTGCCGGTGACGAATTATGTAGAACAGTTTCTTAAAGGTGTGGGACCGTTTACATCTCCAGGAAACAACCAAGGAGTTGCGTTCTACGAATCACGATTTACAAAAGGTAAAAGTAACCATAAGAAAATAATTCACAATACTTTCTATCAATGTATTTACTGTACTTTACATTAGTGATGAGCAAAATTGGTCTTGGTCTTGGTCTTGCGAAAAAGCAAGACCAAGACCGAGACCAAAACCATTCTTCGACTCGCAAGACCAAGACCAAGACAGAATGAACAAGAACAAGACTAATACCAAGACCAACTATGCAAGACCAAGACTAAATACGCAAGACTCAACCAAAAATTCTTTTTCACAGTAACTATATGAGATAAAATATTTGTAACAGCGTCAACATATGCTTTTCTTGGAACAATATAAGTTGGCATGTCGAGTTATCAGTTTTCTCTACTACATTTTAACGATATGCATAAAAAACAAATAAATCACTGTTTAAAAAAAAGGATCTACAAAAATATTCGAAGAGTACATAGTCTTTTTCTCAATGTCTGGTTAACACATGGCTAAATCCAAAGGAAAATTACTTATTTTTCAATATTTTCGTTTCATTCAATCTTTTGTTGGATAGAATAGAAACAATGACGGCACAGCTTGATTCGAAAACTTCCCGCTCTGAAGTTGATGATCAACTTATTTTGGGATTCCGAGCGGCTAGAGATAAAATGTTGAAGCATTATATAAAAACCAATTGGATATACTGCACAACATTAATTTTGGATCCAAATAAAGCTGAGACATTCGATTTGATGTCTTGGGGAAGGGAAATAAAGGATGAAACCTTAAAAAAATTTGAAAGCTTGTATGAAGAGTATCGACTGCGAGAACCTGTAGAAGAACCAATGGATACAAGAGAAGAGGATCATGATGATGAAGATGCCATAGACTTCAACAAATTGTATTCACCTCCATCCTCTTCGACGGGTTCTCAATCATCGAAGAAAGAACTTGAGCAGTACTTGAAAGAACCTAGAGCTGCGAGTAATGATGACCTACTGCACTAGTGGAAACGTCACGAGCTGCAATTTCCAATTTTGGCGAATATGGCTCGCGACTTTCTGTTGATTTCAGCTACATCGGTCCCAACCGAAAGGCTATTCTCCAAAGCATCACTTGTGATTCGGAAACATCGCAATCGGTTAAACAACGGGTCAGCTGTATTAATTCATGGGCATCCATAAGAAATCAAAAAAATAACTTAATAATGAGCTAATAGAATATTCATATTTTCAAAGTGCAACAAAATAAAGTATTTTACAAAATAATGATTGATTTTAAACGATCTATTCACAATCCATCTTTGAATAACAATAAGAAATAATGTCTTAATGAACTTTTTTTAATTCAAAGATAGTAAATTTAGCTATTAAAATGTTTGTTGCATAAAAATAAAATGTTTACAGCATGTTTTGAAAGATGTTCGTTAAGAAATTATGGCAAGACCAAGACTAAAACCAAGACCAAACAAAATACAGCAAGACCAAGACCAAGACCGAGACCAAACAGATTTGAGCAAGACCAAGACCGAGACTGTTCGAGTCTTGATCTTGGTCTTGCTTTGCTCATCACTACTTTACATAATAAATAAGATAACCACTAAATCAAACGCCCATAAAAACAAGCTATGAATAATGTATAATATAATTAATATGCGCACGCACGCCTTATCAGTATTACGGTCGAACTAAAAACTTATATCGATATACTTTACATGTATGTATGTATGTATATTAGGGTGACACTGAGACCTAAAATATCTATTGTGTCCCCTCACTTTTACTTAGTTCCAGAAGAAAGTCAGCGACTAGTAGCTCCTTATTAAAACTGATTTCCTAGGTATTGCGCCTAGGATTCTGTGTTGTGCTATTCGCAAGTGTGTGGACGGGGTTTTCTTATTCAATAGCATGCCCCTCTAGGACCCCTGGTAAAATGCTGTGTGCAGTGCTATCTACTTTTGGGCATTAATTTGTTCTCAGAGGCTGTAGCCTCCCATAAGTATCTTTGGTTGTCTTAAGTCAGATATTTTTTTCTTGGCTTTGCCAATAACTTTACATAGTTTGTTTTTGTTTTCTAGGTACTGGATACCCTGACATTGAAATAATGTTTATACCGTCAAACGCTACAAACGATCTTTCCCAAAGGGCGTTTAGATTGACTGATGAAACTTACGAAGATGTCTGGCAAAATATCGTTCGAGCTCAATCCTTTGTGTTGTACATAACTTCATTACATTCCGATTCAATTGGTACTGTCCGTCTGAAGAGTAAAAATCCATTCGATTACCCCGTTATAGACAATAGATTTTTATCAGACCCTGGTAACAGGGACTTAGAAAGACTTTATGAAGGTATCCAGATCATGCTTAGGCTCGCCAGAACCAAATCGATGCAAAAGTTGGGTACAACACTACAAGGAGGACCCCTAAGAGCGTGTAATAATTTTATTTATCAATCTAGAGATTACTGGGAATGCGCTATACGTCAAATGAGTATGAATCTTTATCATCCGGTAGGATCTACTCCCATGGGCCCCAATCCTCTTGGTGGTGACGTGGTAGATTCGGAATGTAAAGTTTACGGTGTTCGAGGATTGCGAGTTGTTGATGCAAGCGTTTTTCCTTTTACACTAGCTGGACATCCAATGGCTGCTGTAGCTTTAGTCGCAGAGATGGCATCAGATTTTATTAAGAAAGATTATTTGAATAAAAATGTTTAACACCTGTTTATTTTTTAATTAAATATTTCAAAAAATGTATAAAGGTTAGTTTCATTAAAACCACAGTTTTGCATATTAAAATTAGCTGTTCTAGAATGTTTTTCTAATTAGGTACACTTGGTGTACCATTGTGGTTGACTATTTTATGGTAATAGTTAAAGATCAAGGTTTTCAATGAAGTGCAGTTAATTTTTTGCATTAAAATGGATCTACATACATATATACACTGGTAAGCACAGAAGGTGAATCAACTTTTCCTAATAACTCATATATCATTAGTTTTCCAGAAACTATTTACAAATACTTTATTTACATGCTACATAAGTGCAACACCTAGAACTACATAAATATTATAGTTAAATGAGCTACTTGAAACATTAGCAGTATTTTAAAATCACTGGAATAAATTTTTCAATGAAATCACAATATTATTTAACAATCTTCTTCTCACTCTTACTGTCCTCATTAACAATATCAGATGATTCCAGTCTCATCCAGTTGTCCAAATAAAAGGTTCCAGTCTATCCTCAACATCCAAGTAATTGTTTAAAATGTTTCCATTGATTCTGAAGTTTGATTCAACAGCATGTGACATCGATTTAAATGATGAGATAATTCTGCTACTTTTGACCATTTCTCACCATATTTCGTATACTTTTTATGTCGTTCAGTTGTGACATTCACAATTTTCACTATTTCTGCATATATCTGTACCTAAATCATATGAAAGTTTTTTTCAATAATATATTTATCTTAACGGTCCCTGAGGTTTTTGATAGACGATTACATAAGTTTAAAAAAATATTAAAATGTTTTTTTCTGATTTTGACATATAAAGTGATACTTTTTAAAACTGATTGACATTATGAAACGTCTTACTTTTTGTAACTAGTTGCATAAAGTAAAATTTTATGCAATTGCTGACGAAAAATGTATTTCAAAATTAGTGACAAAAAGAATTATTCTATTTATGAAACTGTTATAATACAAGTTAAAAACATAAATTATAAATTAATTAATTATTATAAATATTGATAACACAATTATTGCAATTATTCAAATTAATTTCCGACGACATATTTTTTCCATTGCTCGAACTTGCTGTTATTTGGGAAGCGGCGCACATTGCATTAGAGTTTCACCAAATATTTCTTGCGCTATAAGTTTTTTATTATTCATGGAATTTTCAACATTTACCTCCGCAACAGAGGTAGATTTCCAACCTCCATGTCTCTTTAATTTTAAAATATCAACGCCACTGTCTGCTAGGAAAGTGGCAGAGAGCTTCTTCTGAAGCAGTGGCCAGTATATAGAACAGGATTTGAAAGACCAAGAAATTGTGCAATAACTTTTGGCAGACTGCAGACTCCCACAGGATTTCTGGTACATTTTCCATTCGCATATTTCACAAAAATCTGTTGTGTTTAAGAACCTGGGGACGCAACTTAATATATTTTCTTAATATTTTAACAAGATTCGTATTTTCAATGTCCCCAGTGGTAATTGCAAACTGCCGTATAACTTTTGTTTTTGAAGGTGGGATATCAACACAAAAATGGCTTCCTTCGTCTACAACATTTTCAACTGGAAGAAATGTTAATTCTGCTGTTCTGCATTCTCCTGCCATTCCAATTATCATTGCAACCTTAGCCATTAAGTATTCTTCGTCATCAGATTCCACTAGAAATTTGGCAAAATCTTCTTTAATAAAAACTTTTGACTTTTTAGCACTGTACCCGTCCGTTTGCCTTTTAATATATGCTACCAAATTTGTATATTTTTTAATATCAATATTCCTTTTCAGATTTAGTTCAGACCTTAACATTGAGTACCTAAAGTGTCCATAATGTGGAAACTTTTAGATCCTTCTTACCCTCAAAATATGCAAGTAAAACTTTCTCATTGACATGTTTAATTTTCTTCTCATCACACCACGTAACAAATTTTTCGTATGCCAAATCATAAACTGCCTTTGACTTTTTGGGAATTACTGAATTACTTCAATAACGCTTGGTAGCTCTTCAGAACTTGAATCACTCATTTTTTTTAAATAAAACTAAAAATATATCAATCTCGCTAAAAACCTTCCGTCTAGACTTTTTTACAAAATGTCAAACTGACAACTAAAATGAAGTAACAGCAACAAACTAAATTTATGTTTTCCAAATTTTTATCAATTATAATTGCACAAGTGGTTTGTATTTTATCAAAGGTAATACCATGGGTGCCTCAAATTTTATCGATAATTTTTTCTTTTCCACGAAAACTTATTTATTTGGCAAAAATATGAAAACAAACCGATTGATAAAATCACGAGTCCGTTAGGACGAGGGATTTTATCTAAATTCGGTTTGTTTGAATGTTTTTACCTCAAATAAACAAGTTTGAGTGTTGAAAATAAAAAATTATGTGATTGAATTTGAAGAGCGAGTAGTAGGTATTTAGGAAGATTATTTTTTTCAACAATTTAAAATTTTGTATCAAATGTTCAATAATCCTTTGCGTGATGGCACTGAATCAGTTGGTGTTCATTTTTCAATAAACTTCGAAGAACTTTTAGTTGTCAATTTCACAGTAAAATTTTGACGTTTCAATGTAAACAAGGTATTATCGATGAGGAAGCAGAATTATCAGTATAATACCGAATGATTGGCTAGAATAATGTATTACTATTGGTTAAAACCACCAAAATGTCAGATTTTGACAAGTGAAAAAAATAATCGGGTAAATTTGGGTTGTTTAATGAGAAACAGTTTAGAATTTGAAGAACACAAATGAATGAGAAATTTGGAAACATATCAATGCAAACGTTATTTATGAAATATATATATAAAAATAAACACATTTTTATTTTAATGTACAATTATTAAAAACGCAGTTATTGAAATTCATACTAGGAACAGTGATATTGATGAACAAATGAATAAGTGAAAAAACTACTAGTGTATTTGTCAACAGTAAAAACACAAGAGTTTTTTTTTATCGGATGAATTTCTCTTTGCAACGAAACAGTTTTGCCAATCACTAATTTTACGAGAAAAACTGACACGATAAAATCGCGACACCGAAGGTGGAGCGATTTTATCTAATGGGTATACAAAACAAAATTATGCTACCCAAGTTTGTGTTGAACTAATATCCCTGAATTCTCAAAATATTTCAATTTGTCCATTATTGTCCATACCTTGGTTAATAATAGAAAAAATTATTAACCAGTAATAGAGAAATTCAACTTCTCAGTTGGCTAGAAGAAGCAATATTTGTCAACTTCACTGCTAGTAGTGGAAAAATATATTTTTTTCATTGTATAAAAAGGTAATAAAGAAGAAGAAGCCTGGCAGAAAACAATTAACATTTTTCCTAAATTCTTGTTAATTGATGAATAAATATTTCAATAAATCACAAATTCAAATCTATACAAATACTTTGTACAGTTTTTAGAATAAACAACTTTAAATAAATAAGCGTTATATTATATCTATTATTTTTGGCCAAGTTTTTTTTTGTGTTTGAAAAGGTCTGGTATAACTATTGTATAACATTTCAAAACTATTTGGAATAAATAATGAATTCGTCGTACGTAGATACGTAGGAATGTTGATTTAAATATATATAAAGACTGCCAGGAAATATTGTTTTCAAAAATATAGATAATGTCGTCCACGCAGTGTTCCGTTCTATAACATGTTTGTAGAAAATTTCCTCACCCTATAAAATCTGTGGTTTCATCGCCACTCAATAAATTATATAAATTTAGATTTAGAATCTACAAAATCATATTCATATTAAAGTACTTGTATTATTGTTAAATAAATCATGTGCAATCTAGTAAGAGTATTTATTCTTATAACTTGTAAGTTATTATTAACAGTTAACGGTGATGCGAACAGTGATTTTGCAGACTTTGAGAGTGACTTTTCAAACTGGGATAACTCTTTTGATGTCTCGAATAATCTTCATGGTAAATATATATTGTTGTATAACCAAAGTTACTAATAGTTTAATGGACAAAAATATATTAAAATTCACTCCAATTATTATTATAAAAAAACAATTTTAAATAGTTCCTGCTGCTGCTAAATCACGAGGTAAAATTGCGTGTTGAAGCTGAAGCCATTTATATTTATATAATCTTGTAGCAATCTTTGTTCTTCGACCAGTTAGCACATTAACCGCCCGATGACAAAATTTTGTCTGTCCCCCGGGGCCCCAACTTTTTTTATAAATAATTTCAGCATAAAGTCAAAAAATAACAGCAAATAGTGAAAACAAATATTTTGAACATTTGAAGAAAAAAAATTGCATATAGGTATCAGATATCTTGTGAATGCGACAAATTCTATTTAGGTGAAACATCTAGACCATTGAAAGTCCGAATAAGTGAACATAAAGAATATATCAAAGATAGGGAATTCTTTAAGTCAGGTATTTGTAAACATGCTTGGGAAGAGGGGCATAAAATTCAATGGGATTCGACAAAAATAATAGAGCCCAATAATAAAAGACGAAAAATCAAAGAAAGTGCTTTAATACAACTAAATTCAGATAAATGTGTAGCTAGTATTACAGCCGAATGTAGTCAAATTTGGTTACCAATGTTAGAAAGAGAAATTTCCGATAATCAATTAACTGCTAACATAATTTTTAGAAACTTGACAATACCGTATGTTAAGGGGTTATCAGAAAGAATTAAGAAAATTGGTAACCAATTCAATATTAGAACTAGTTTCAAATCGAATAATACATTGAGATCAATACTAAAAAAAACGAAACCAAAGAATGAAGAACAATCTTCAAAAAACTGCATATATCAAATATCATGTGAATGCGACAAATTTTATTTAGGTGAAACATCTAGACCATTGAAAGTACGAATAAACGAACACAAAAAATATATCAAAAATAGGGAATTCTTTAAGTCAGCTATTTGCAAACATGCTTGGGAAGAGGGTCATCAAATTCAATGGGATTCATCAAAAATAATAAGAACCCAATAATAAAAGACGGAAAATCTAAGAAAGTGCTTTAATACAACTAAATGCAGATAAATGTGTAGCTAGTATTTCAGCCGAATGTAGTCAAATTTGGTTACCAATGTTAGAAAGAGATATTTCCAATAATCAATTACCTGCGTTATCAGGATAGCATCATAAGTTTTTATCCAGGTTTTCTTATGATTTATAATTTGAATAGTTGTTAATCGATACACATTTCAATACACAAAATCACAAAACTGAGTATACATATTTCAAAAACTTAAATATTCATACACAAAAAAACTATCAAGAAACGCGTTTTATTAACAACATTTCCAATATAAGCGAAAAAAAACGCGCTATCCCAATAAAAACCGTTCCTGGAACGTGCACTTCACTGGATTCCATTATTTCTAGTTGACTATTATATCTTTGGAATGTCATAAAATAAAATATTTATTTCACATTTTACCAGAGATGTGATCTACTATGAATGGACCTTAAGAAAATTTGACAACAAAGTTTTGTAGTCTTCAAAATATTATCGATTGTCTTGTTGTCATATTTTTTCGTTGTATCAGATAGGGACCAAAAAATTATTTCATCATCATTTAATATTGACAAAGGTAGCTGGAACGCTACCGAAACGTCGAAATAAAAAATAAAAAACGTTATTGTGGTTTCATTCCCAAAAAATAAGAGAAAAAATTACGGATTAGTTCGGATTTAATTGTTGATCTGTTGGAACGCTATATGTACTTTCAATCTAAGCGAACTCCGTCCAGTTTCGAACTAATTTTCAAGCTTGTGGATATTTTATACAGTCCTTAACAGGGCGTAGTTAGTTTTCAAAACAGACGTTTAACGACTCTATAAGTCACTCTTAATTTAACATCTGATTCCATTTTTAACCTCAGGTTTGTTCACGGTCACAATTCATAACCAGTTCAAGGACTATTCGTATGCGTACCTACCTACCTAAAATAATTCTGAACTGTGAATTAACTTATTATGAACCGTTTCAGTAATGTACCTATAGTGCGTAGTGCGTAAACTCTAATTTGGTATGGACGCATCAACTTTATCACCCCTTCCAGAAGGTACAGTTTATACAAGGATAGTTTGTATACCGCCCGATACAGTTGGAACGCGAAAGAAATAGAGCAGTTGCTCGAACGATATCAAGAACGGTTCTATGTTCTATCGCCAGGAACAGGTCGTTGCTCGTGGACCGTATCGCATTGGTTCATTATCGATTCGGAATCAGTCCTAGCGGTTCACTAATTTAGGCAAGGAACTACTGACGGAAGGACGTTTGATCGATAATTCGATATGTCAGTTGTTTTCTTGTTTTGTTTGTTGTGTTGTGAAGTTGTTAGCATGTTATCTCTGTTGTTAGAGCTACAGTATTGATATATTGATAACTATGGACTTAAAGCAATTCTAAAAATCACTACTTATCCTTATACGTATCGCAATGCGCATGTGCAGAAGCGATACGTGGGTTTCGTTACGTTACGTGAAACGTATCAATCCGTCACACGTACCTAACGTACGTATCGCTTTTTTGTGTTTCGTGTTCGTGTTTTTCAACGACCAAACGACCAAGAAACGCGAAAGATCACTTTAAGAAAGACTATTTTTTAGTAGATATCAAGGTAATAGTACTTACTTACTATTTTTTAGGTTGAAAATTAAAACACATGTATGGTTACGTTACGAACGCATTTGCTTTAGGTATACTTCTTTTTGATTAATCACGTATCTCCGTTAAGTTACGTATACGGATAAGTGATCTATTTGAAGAACTGCTTTATGTCCCTACTAATAAACTTTAGGTTACTTATCTCTGGCTAGAGTTACTTGTTTTGTTTTAGTTCAGGCTCTAAGACGTGATCAGTCGTTCTGAGATCGATGGCCGAATAATCAAGTTATGGTTCGTAACTAGGCATGCGCTCTGGACAATTCATTAATTCTGAACTTATTCGGATTGTAGCCCGCTAAGAGTAGAGTGTTTTATAATAGTATATTATTAAACGAGCAATTTATGATAGCCATAATTCACGATGGGTGACGTTTGCGTCACGAGCCGCAGGCGAGGGGCGCAAGTCACCCAAGTGAATTATGGCCATAAATTGCGAGTAGAATACTATACTTTGTCCACGACACTTAATTTATTTATTAATAAATAAAAATCAGTAGCGATTTGGCATATCACTAACCTCAAAATGTTGTGGCATCTACTTCAAATAATTTGACATATTATATAGAGATGGGCGATACTGTAGAAAGAATCAATACAACGTACCGTTATAAATATATTGTTTTGAAATACTTAATATTAGAAAATATCGTTATGAAAAGTATCAATACTAAAAATTACAATATTTTATAGATACGATATATGTCAGAAACAAATTTCCTGAACAAAATACACAGATTTAATAGTTTATTTCATATTGTACCCCCATCTCTAGTCGGGAATTATGAACCATAATACACTACAGTGTATTATGAACCATAATTCACGACAGTTGATATATGGGTACCATATACCTTTAGTTAGGAGGTAAAATATTGACTTATTATTAGGTGGTCGTGGACAAACGATATTTAAATGTTTGATTTGATTTTTTGCAGAGGATTCCGACGACTTATTTCAAAAAAACATAAAATCAGATAGGTAAGTTAAAGAATGAAATGGGTAACTATATATCTTTGATCGTGTTGATATGAATAATTTTTCTTTGTCCCAGTAGAACAGGATTTTATACAGAGCTTTATATAAAGTTTAATATTTATAAAATTATGTTAAGCGTTAAGCTACATCCTCAATCAATATGCTAGCAGCGAAGTGGCACTTCAGCACGCGTGCTGCAAAACGGATACCATCCTCAATCCTGTCAATTCAGTCTGCCTGAATGTTATCACACATGCGCATTTTCATTGTTATTTTAAGGTAACGAGGTAATTAAAAAGTTCAACCTGTGATTATTCTTGTAAATAAAAATAGTTAGGTATACTACTTATCAAAGACAACAAATTAATATAATTACGATATTAGAAAATATTGTTTACAAAGATAATACCTAGAATAAAATAGGGTTAAGGTTATACCTAAATTATTTTTACCATGATAAAATGCGCATGACACAATTCGGCACGCACCGAAAAAGCTTACAGCTTTTTTTTGTTTTTTTGACAGGTGGAAATACTTTATGTACATCTACTACAAGTTAT
>CAJUYI010006168.1:0-14219 GCA_910591695.1 Galerucella pusilla
TAATTAGGGTTTATTACTCCTCGTACTTTTTGTACATACTATATAGACCACTGTTATCTTACGGATCACAAAGAATCCGAAATTTTGAACATGCACAGAGTATTTTGTTTGACCTTCAATGTTTTGTAATAATAATAATTAGTGACATAAATATTCTATTTCTGTAGTTGAATCATATTTAAGTGGGAACTCGTTCATTTGCTTGTATACAAATATTATTGTTACTTGAATTCATGTTAATTTATTAAGTAGTTTGTACTAGAAACATTAATTTGCTCCTAACTACAGAATAAATTGTTTGTTAATACTGTTTTCTTTGATCTATTCCGACTAAATAATAATAATTAGTTTTTGACTAATAAAAATTGAGAAATTGGAATTTTTTGAAACAAAATTATGCTTTTTGATAATAGTAAAACTTTATCTTTAAATTGTGAAATGAAATATTCGAAACACACGTTAATTTAAAAAAAACACTGTTAATATTGAGCAGAGTATCTAACCTACTGTTAAAAATATAATTTACTGGGAAAAAATTCAACAAAAATATAACCTATAAGTCTTGGACATTCCCAGATGCTCAACTAGGGCGACAGAAACGGTATGGTAGACCCCAAATGAATCCAGAAGACTTCCACAACCAACCAGCAAAGAACTTGTATGAGCTAATACAGGGAACTGATTGGCTGAATAGGCTGTAGTCAGAACACTAAGAGTATCCACAATAAACCCAGAAGGCTGAGGTGGTGCCGGCGAAGGGACGGCTCCTTAAAAAACCTATAAGTCTACCAATGTTAAGTGAGAATACCCTTATCGACAAAATAGTGTTTGGTTAGTTTTTAGTTTCAAAAAAGTGTTGATCAAACAACCTTCTGTTTGTCTTGTATCAATGGTCTTACATACATATCCTGTACAAATATAACATGTTAAGTGTTCTTATTCAATAATATGTTGACCCATATTTTTTTCTATTTTCAATTTATGACCCTTACGTTGAAAATTTGATTACATATGTATATTGAAAAATTCTTATCCTAATATAGAACCAAACAAAATTTCCATATCAAAATATTTTGTGACGCAACGTCTCTAGACCTTTCAAAAAAAAATGTTTCTTCTTGCTCTGCAAACCAGACCTCCACAGCTTTCATTACCTCCTCGTTGGAAGAAGATGTACGCTTTTTTAATTTTTTTTTCAGTTGAGGAAAGAGATGATAGTCGGACGGAGCCAAATCTGGTGAATAAGGGGGTGTTCTAGTAATTCAAACACTAAATCACAAATTTTTTGCATGGCAACATGAGATTTGTGTGCAGGGGCGTTGTCCTTCAAAAACAAAACACCTTCGGATAGCTTTCCGCGTCTTTTCTGTTTAATTTTTTCCTGTAGAGTGGTCAGTAACGTGGAATAGTACTCTCCGGCTATCCTTATCCAAAAAATCAATCATGGCAATCCCAAAAAACTGAAGCAAGAACTTTTCCAGCAGATTTTTCGACACGAAACTTCTTAGGTCTTGGAAAGGACGAAGGACATTGATCATATCAATCATATCTTCGTAAATCTGATTACCTCTTAACCCTTTTAAAAACAGGTACTTGATAATGGCTCGATACTCCAATTTTTCGATTTTCACAATTTCGGTGGGCATCCTTTTTCTTTTAATTTTTTTAGACGTCCAACTTCACACTGACATTTCTAATGAGTTATTGTATTGGGCAATATTTTGTTTATGCATGGAACTGGTATAAGCTAACTAGATCCTCGTACCTATACTTAAATTTTCACAATTTTACCATTCCCTTGTGGTACAAGTGTATAACCCACATCAATCTTTAGTATAATCTGTGTTTACCTTGGTATTTATTATGAATCATGTAAAATAAATCTATGTTTAAAAAAAATGATATTCGGTTGTTGTTCTAATCTACCGTTATAGTGTCAGATTTTTGGATAATCCTCAACCACATATTGCCTTCTATGAATTATTCATTTATACTTTAGGTACCCCAGAGGCGTAGACTATACAGTTTTTTTAAATTAAGTAAATTTGTGCCCCCCCAACATACTACATTCAAAGACTAGACTTAAAATCAACAAAATTTTGAAAAAATTTGTCGTAATAGTTTAAATTAGATGATTATTTACTTGTTTCTACAACACTGGGGTAGTAACTAACAGCGGCGCGACTGGAAACAAAAGAATCTCAGATTACTAAAACGAGGCAAGGTGCGGTATAACTCTCCGACCCCCCGCAGAGCTCATTGGAAACCGAAAACAACCACGACCAGCTCTATAGGAGACTAATTTTCACTTGTCATAACAAATAAATTGGTACCTGTGAAGTATAAATCAATGACAACTTGACAGAAGCAATAATTTTTCGAAAAAGAGGCGTTGCCGCGTGTTTTAATTTTTCTGAAAACTAAGGATCTAACGTTTTAATGGGACTCGTTATTTTAGCTTTATAAGACTGAAAGAGCGGGCTGTTAAGTTCCCTTTTATTTTAAGCAATTACTTCAAAGCCGAACCTTCTATTTCTTTTATGTCGTTGAAATTTTTTTTGTCATATATCGTGGGGGTTTATAAAAAATTAATATTTTTATTTCCAACAAAATGCCCTATTAAATTTATCAAAATTAATCATTATTTACATAATTTTTCCGGCTGCAATAATGCTTAGAGTGCTGCTTGACATTTCCAAACAAATTTCACTTCCATTTCTAGTCTAATCGGGACCAATTTAATTTAATTTCAGCTGTTGTAGATGGGAACATAAAAAAACTCCATGATTGGCTTTCGGCCATCTGATTAGAATCGAAAGTGGTTAGTACTGGTTTAACCGAGTCTCAGAATATCAAAGCTCTCGAGAAACAAGTAGAATTTAATAGTATAGCACAGATAAATTATTTAATTTTTCTTTCTTTATTACTTAGAGAAAAATATTATGAATGTGGCCACTTAACATCCCAGTATTAAATCCGGTTGATTATTCAATTTCAATTTATTGCACAGACAACTTACGGTTACGGTTTACGGTTAGGTAAATGTCAACATTCCATGGCATGCTTGTGTCTTAACAGATTAATTATTAATATTAACAAAAATCTATTTTATGTTTTTCGCTTTAACATCCAGTACCTCAGTAAGGAGCAGACTAAGACCCATTAAGGTTAATGAAAATATTATTAGTTTGGCCTTTTGAACGTAGATTTACAATTTGGCTCATTACTTATGAATCACCCTGTATATTTGTTTTTATAGTGACCTAAATTTTTCTTATCTATGTTGGCGCCCTAATCGGAAATATATGACGTCAACAAACACACGCTTTCGTGTGATGGATTAATAAATATTATTTTTTTGTTGCATATTCCCGTGGCTTTCCTTCTTTACAATTTGTTGCTCGGTTAATAAAAAACACCTCTGACTGAGAGCTAGCGAGTAGAGAGCGACACGCAACGTATAAATCACGTATTTTATGGAAGCACAGACCTTTATTTTACTTTTTTATTCTTTCTGGTTCATCGTGACAGAAATTTATTGGAACTAGAAGTTTAATTATCAAAAGTTTTCGAAAATGTACGTTGATGTGTTTGAATTTACGAAAAATAGAAGTTACATTTTGGCTGGACATTAAATTATTTTCTTAACTTATCTCTAAATTGTATAAAAAATTATTACTGCTACTTTTATCAATGAAATATCTTTCTTCTCGATTATAATAATTACGTGTAGATGTTAATTTTAATCCCTTTTTATTTAAATCATTGAAATCCATCGAAGATACGCGACGTTAATGTCATCCGTATTTAAATTAAGCTCTTATATCCCATTTAAATTAAAGGTGTCAAGATTGTACTTAATTTTCAATACTAAAATTATCTCTCAAACAAATTGACTGCATTAAATTGTCGTATTTTATATTTTAATTAAAATTAATTAATTTTTTTTGTTTCAGGTAAGAATGTCCACCAAAGTCCAGTCATTTATGAAGTGAAGAATAGAAAAGTCAGATGGAGCCGTAAACTTAAAGGTGAGTTTTAAGTACCACGAGAAAATGAGCTGAGTACATATTTTTGGTTGAAAAAAAATCAATGAACAAGTACAAATTTTATATATGAATAATTAAACCAAAAATATAAAAAGTCGTCAATTTTAATAAATATACCGTTTAGCTGTGAATTCCTGGATTCAAATTAGAATATTTTAAACAAAATTCACGCATCGTGCGCCATCTAGGTTAGGTTAGTAGTAATATATTTTTTCTGGTTGATTTCTGTAAAATTATTAATGTCTACTTCTTCCACTCAGCGCTAGGTGGCAGGCATAGTTAATTTATAAAATATTATCCCAAAATAAATTGTGTATAGTGCATTCAATAGCCTTCTTGGTGTGCATAATCGTTTGTGACGTATATTCGGGTTTTGGATATATTTTGTTTATTTTATTTGCTATTTTGATATACAGTGTGGAAACCACTTATGGAATAAAATTCTTTATGTCATTATTTTAGACAATTATAAAAAATGCCGAGACACGTCAACTTTTGAATTGAGTTGTGCGTTATGTGAACATAAATTCAAATGTACACGGTGATTCACGCAAGTATGCCATAGTCGGTGTTTTTTTTAACGAAACACCCTGTATATTTGCAAATTTTTTAAATCCTCTTAAAGGACCGAGAACTGTCAACAGAAAACTTATACTTATTCCAATATTATTTATACTTAGTTTTGACGGAATACGTCTCTGTATTATAATTCCTATTTCAATTGCGATCAATCAGACCAGTTTAGAATATAAAAGTACTTATACAGGAACAGGAAAAGGAGTGTTCGAAAAATAGAAACAGGGACAAAATAAAGAATATATACAGGGTGTTTCATTGGGAAAGTGCCTAACTTCAATTGTAGATGGGAATCAACTTGGTGCTTCCAAAAACCTATATTTAATGGGTCTTCTGCACTTCATAAACGATATACAGGGTGTTTTATAAATGTATCCTATTTCATTCGAACCTCATAATTTCCTAGTTACTCTGTAGATTATTTTGAAATTTGGTACACGTAATAACCATTACCTAGAAACTCCATCAGAAGCTCATCTCCAAAAAGATAATGCAGGTCCGGCTTAACAAAAAATGTCAAAACTCGTCTTTCCTAAAGACACATTAAATATAGGTTTTTGGAAGCAAGTTAGGCCCTTTCCCAATGAAACACCCTGTATATGTATTATTATAGGGATAAGTCCGTATAAAATATATTAAATGAAATATTCATCTTCAAATTCCTAGTAATATTGTAAACATATTACGGCACGTGTTCAAGGAATGTTAATTTTACATTAACCTCATAGGCCTGATTATAAATTCAGAGAATCTTCACAGTATACTGAGTTTCCAGAACTAAATTCTCGTCTTTGGCTTTGTTTCCACCGATTTTCAATCGATTGTTGTGATCCCATTCTTTGGATAAGAGTGTCTGATTGTATTTTTAACTTGTCCTTGTCCTGATATCTGTATAGCACATAACCTAAGAATTCACACTGGCCTAATAAGAAGCCTTCATAATATGCATATACTTAGAAAGTGCTAGTCTGTTTTCGAAAAAAAAAAAATGTATCTAAGCATAATAAATTCAAGGAGCGATTGACCTTCAAGTTTAACCGTGTGGGTGGGTGTATGTATACATTTTTACCTCCCACATATTTTGCAGAAATGTTCCTTATTCATTAATGTTTACATAATTTCAAGAACGATTACCTTAAGCAAAAGTATTTTGCGAAATGTCTTTAAAACGTTCCACCAAAAAAGAAAAACTCCAATATGGAAATAGACATTTTGATGACTCGTAACTTGGAATAAGATGACAATTTTTTTATATAAAATAAAATCACTGTCACTATTTTTAAATAGTGAGCTGCCAATTTTCTAATTTTTAAATAATGTTACGAACTCACTGATTTAGAAGCCGGTCCTGTCGCAAACTATGAATGCGACCTTTCTAGAAAGGTTCTTTCGCAGGTAATATTCAGAATGTTCTCGATGAGTACAAGGCAATACAATGGTTTTTTTACGAAAGCTCTCTAATTATAAAGGATACGCAGAGGTGGTATGTTCAAGAAGGTTCTGGAGTCGCGAAGGACTATATATACGCGGGTTTTCGAGCGAGTCGGGAGTTGTTCAGTATACACTGAATCAGTAAACCGTTTCAGTTTACAGTGAGTGAACCGAAAGTGCATATAAATAGTGTTGAAGATAAATTAGGACAATTATTATACCGAGTGTAGATTAAGTAGTGTGTATATAAATTAAGTTTATTAGTGTGTAAGTGTTTATTCAATAAATCAATAGTTATTAGCCATAATTTTATCCCACGGTAAAAACTGTTTAAATAAATAAGAAAAACGATGAAAATTTAAGCTCGAGCATTTGAATATTTGAAAAGGGAAAGAAATTGATTTTTGTATTAATCTAAATGTTTAAAAGGTCCTTGGGTGAATTAAAATTCCAATTCTCCACTTGTGTCCCCTTACTTCTACTTTGGTCTCCTTTAGACCTATTTCCCGGAGGAATTTTAGGATGTCTGCAGGCTTCAACTTATAGGTAAATGTTCCTCTTCTATCCAGTAATCTCCCAGGTGCTGTGCTCTAGGATTCTGAAGTGCTGTGCAGCTGGAAAGTATGTGGATGGAGGTTTCTTCTTCCATACCACAAAATCTGCATTCTTCTTCCTCCACTACTTTGAGCTTTTTCAGGTGCCCATTCAGGCGACAATGTCCCGTTAGGATACCTGTTAAAACTCTTAGCGCAGTTTTACTTTGACTTATGCATTCATTTGATCTCAACAGGTTGTAGTCACCCAGAAGAGTCTTTGATTGTATAAGCTCTACTTCTACTAGATCTTTCCAATGGTCAGATCTTCTCTTTTTCTCGGCTTTACCTATTTCTTCCAATATTACATTGGGGCTGATTCCGCAAAAGGGTTCAGGCCCCCAGAAAGGTATTTCAGTCCCCCTCTTTGCTAGTTCATCTGCTATTTCATTTCCTTCTATTCCAGTGTGTCCTGGAATCCATAGTAAGGTGACTATATTGTTCTCGCCTAGTTCATTGAGTTTGTCTAGGCATTCCCACACCATTTTGGAACTGATTACACAAAAGCTCAATGCTTTAATGTCTGCTTGACTATCCGACATTATGATAATCCTTTGGATTTTGTATCCTTCATCAATATTGAACTGGGCGCACTTTCTTATGGCGTGGATTTCCGCTTGAAAGATACTTAGGGGTTTTCCCAAGCTTTCAGAGTGTTTGGTTCCTGGCCCGAACACTTCTATCCCAGTTCCTTCTATTGCTTTTGAGCCGTCTGTGTACCATTGAATGGCAGATTGTCTGATTTCTAAGAAGTGAGGAGGTGGTTTTTTTTAATGAAACTGTAACTTCTTCAATTATAAAATCACCGATTTCGATCTTTTGTAAAACTTATTTCTAAAGATAGAAAAGCATGGTCAATTATAACATCGACCTTGACAGTTTCAGGGCGCCTCGTAGATATTTCAGTTCAGTAAACCTTCTCTTATAGCTCGATGTAGAAAAGGGGGGGCGAAGTGGGGTTTTGGGGGGGAAATCGTTGCTTAAGGATGTCTCGAAATCGTGATGATTGGATTATAGTATAGGAATTTTAACAAGTTTTTTTTGCTGAAAATTGGGACAAATTTTAGTTCAAATTTTTAGTAAGTTTCCTCTAATTAAAGATGCTGTCATTTCAAACAATTTAAGAAGTAATCTAACAAGGAAATGTTTATTAGTTCGAAGAAATTTTATGCCTTTCGGCTACACTTGCAAATTTCCAATTACAATGTTTTTTTTTTGCAACATCCAGCTTCCGTACTATAGCGAGATAAGCCCAAAGACGTGTTGTCTTTTCGAGATTCGATCTATGTAGAAAGAAATTTTTGTTGTTTAATGTTTTCTACACTTCCCAATGGTCGAGATGTTAAAATTCGATTAGAAAATGTTCTCAGAGTGAATCTACGAAGGTTTATATGAATTTTAATGGATTTAATTGGATTGTTAGATGATAAAACAAACTAGCAACTTTTACGATCTCAATAATTTCAAATTCCACCCTCTGGTTAAATAATTTTAATCCTCCCATTTAAAAAACTATATCGTATTTTAATTCACCCTCATAACAGAAAAAAAAACCTCAAGTGTTAACCACACCTTGTAACTGCTTTAAAAGTGAAACAAAAAAATTAAGGGGTGTCCCAAAAGGCATTTAAGTGGACCATATTGCACGACTTTATCTGTATACCTTTTAACTGAGAGGGTATATAAAATTAAACTCCTATTTTAAAGTAACACATGTTTGTTCCCTTCAGTAACATAGCCTTGGTGCCAAATGTACAGGATTTATTATAAACCACAGATTTTCAACAAAGGAAAATTATTATTAAGGAAAACCAAGCAAAGCTGACAACAGTGTATTATTATACAGTGTGGGTTCACGCAAGTATGCCATAGTCGGTTTTTTTTTAATGAAACACCCTGTATATTTGCATATTACTGAAATCCTCTTAATGAACCGATTTCAAAAATATGCAAATATACAGGGTGTTTCATTAAAAAAAACAACACTGACTATGGCATACTGAATTCAAAAGTTGACATGTCTCGGCATTTTTTTATAATTTTCCAAAATAATGACATAAATAATTTTATTCCATAAGTGGTTTCCACACTGTATGTATAATTTTTTTTATACAAAAAAATGTATCTTGTTCCTTGAATCAAAGATATTTTTATAAAATCGACAACGTAGCCGACACCAAATGTACCCAACGCACCGGTGCACCGGCCTCCGTGCACCAACCCACAACCAACGAACCATTCTCCTATCACTATCAAGGGCTTTCGACCAAACACATGTACGAAGGACCGAAATTCAACAAAACTACGAACCGTTTTAACGCTTGGCTTTTGCTTTTACAACGACAGAAATTCTACCTACCTACTACGTATGTGTATGTGCTGTGTATCTATCTGGTTTACGTGTATATTCATAACAGAAGAAACTCGGCCGTGATGATGTTATAATGGGTTCCGAAACCTTTCGGTGTTTGTTTTTTTAATTGAAGAGAAAAAAATAATAATCTTATCACCTGTTTGTTCGTAGTGTTTCTTGTGGTATAATTTTTGTTTTTGTGTTTACAAAATTAGTGATAGTTTTTTTTTTTCGAAAAAAGGGAATATAAAATGTAAACAACAGAAGAAAGAAGAGGTATTTTTATTCGCTAAAATGCCAAAAATGGAAACTTCTAGAGATGGAATTGTTTTAATTAAATGTAAGTAATTAATATGAAAGGATATTTTTATCTGGCCCTCCAATTATTCAAAATAAATTAAAAAAGTTTCAACTTTGAAGTCTTATAATTCCTAAACATCATTCAAACCCGGATATTCTTTTTATTTGAACAATTAGAATAGATAATGATGAAAATTAGGCTATTTTTTTAGTTTCTGGTAGTTCAATGGCCTCATTTAAAACGGTAATGCTTTATTTTAATTGCAAATTATAAAATTCCCTGATTAAACAAATCAAAAATGTCTCGTGTAAATATGAAATCCACCAATTTTCTATTTTAATAAATAATTATTTCATAACAAACGATTAAACTATTTTTATTTGTTGTTATTCTTCATTAATATTAAAAAATAATTATCAATAGGATGTTTATAAGTTTAATTCAATGACTGTATTCTAGCGTTATCTCAACTAGTATGATTAATTTATCTATAAGAAGAAATCAAATGTCATTTCCGAAAGACTAACAAAAAGATAATTGTGTTAAATGTATACCTATTGCGCTGTGATTCAATTTATATGAGGCACAACCTAAAATAGGATTGATCGAATGTCATTTCCGATGATTTACCTTATACAAAGGCGAGCTTGGTTGTTGCCAAAACTGAATTAAAAGATAAAAACAATATTTAAGCGATATATATTTTGAAAAATCGATCAATAAATTAAATAAATATTCTGGAGATTAAGTAAAACTTTTCATTAAATTCGATTTGAAAATATAAGATTCTTTTTGATTCAAAGATTGAAGTGTACAGCAAATAGGAAAGAACATCCCAAGTAACTCAATAGTGATGGAAAGCGTTGCAGAAAGAACAAGATACAGACTAAGTAGAGAGGGAATCATTAAAAAAAAACTACCTCCTCACTTCTTAGAAATCAGAGAACCTGGGACATGCCACAAGATGAAAAAGTATAACTTTTCCAAGAAATTCCTTACGGAATTAAGCAACAAGAAGGAATGGGTTCCAAATACCATTACCAGACTTGGAAGGAATGCCATTCAATGGTACACAGACGGCTCAAAAGCAATAGAATGTACTGGGGTAGGAGTGTTCGGGCCAGGAACCAAACACTCTGAAAGCTTGGGAAAAACTCAAGTATCTTTCAAGCGGAAATCCATACCATAAGAAAGTGCGCCCAGTTCAAGGATACAGAAGATTAATTTCGGATAGTGAAGCAGCGATTAAAGCACTGAGCTCTTGTGTAATCAGTTCCAAAATGGTGTGGACAAACTCAATGAACTAGGCGAGAACCTTACTATGGATTCCAGGACACACTGGAATAGAAGGAAATGAAATAGCAGATGAACTAGCAAAGAGGGGGGACTGAAATACATTTCTGGGGGCCTGAACCCTTTTGCAGAATCAGCCCCAATATAATATTGGAAGAAATAGGTAAAGCCGAGAAAAAGAGAAGATCTGACCATTGGAAAGATCTAGTAGGGCTTATACAATCATCTGGGTGACTACAATCTGAGATCAAATGAATGCATAAGTCAAAGTAGGTCAAACTGCGCTAAGAGTTTTAACAGGGATCCTAACGGGACATTGTCGCCTGAATGGGCACCAGAAAAAGCTCAAAATAGTGAAGGAAGAACATACAACTCAATTTTTACTGTAAACTTTCTCGACATATAAGCATTTGTTCTCGTATATCCAGTGTAATTGAAATAAGACTTTCGAAAGAACTGATCAGTTAAAAAAATCATCTGGACCACAATTTTCTTTTAAATTAAAAAAAAACTGTTGATAATTTGCACAGCGACTGTATAATTCAATAATAGTTTATAGCCAATTTCCCCTTGAACCTATTTTTGCTTAGTTCCGGTTAATGTATAGATATTTTAGTCATACACTAAAAATACTTTTAATTATTTTTAATGCAAACTAAATAAAACTTGATGTTAGCCAGGTGAGTCAGTATTTTGTTGACAATAAAGCTACCGTCAAAATAAATTTTTTAACAACTGCTAATATTTATAATTCAAAAAATGACATCATTTTGTATGTTTGAATTTTTCATAGAACTTATCTTAAGTAACCTAGATACTCGCGAAGCTGTCAGAAGCTTGATGCTTCACCGAGGCAGTAGAGCAACCCCATAGAATAGATATTTTGAAGGTAAAGACAGGTCTACTCGTTCAGTGAAAAATTCGACCCCCAGGTTACTGATATTGATATGAATGTTGATTTGGTGTCAAAATTATCAAAAGATATCTAATCATATAGGTCAAAAGGAGTAACACGAATTATTGTTCTAAAATTAAAAGAACAGAAAATGGTACTTGGAGACTGAAAATTAATGAAAACGTTTCTAAACAAATATATCCATTTTCACCATCTAAAATTATATTTTTTCTATAACTTGTATAACCTATATGTTTATTTAAACCTACTGTAACAATTTCGGAAAATTGTCAACTAACAACGCATCTGGCCTATTTAACCATCAAATTTCTATTGTGAAGAGTTTCTTTCAGTACACATGTTATTTTTAGAACAACTGTACATAGTCTCTGACAATCGGCCAGTTCGAAGCTGTTATTAAACACATTGGCGTTACCCTATATAAATATCCAAGGGGGAAATAGTTTTATTTCAAATAATTGTGATGATATATTGTTTAAACAATATCAATTTGAATGGAAAAAGAAGATAAATGCACCCTGTTTTGGATCTCAAAGGCACGACAATGATTAGTCAACCACATGTATAGAAGCAGAACCCAAAATCAATTCTAACACTAAGATTATGATCTCAGTTACTAAAACTAACGAGTTAACGTTCAAAGGGTAGATTATAGTATGTAATTTTGAATTTTTTTTGAAAAAAAGGTTTCTCTATGTATACAGTGCTATTCAAAAGTCCCCTCCCCCCTTAGTATCTTTTGAACAGCTACACTTACATTAATAAAATTTGGAGGGTGAAAACTAAGGGTTGTAAACTTCTCTATGAATGGTAACAGGTGACGTAATAGTAATAGATGACGTCACAGTGCCACTCTGGCCTATAATTTTAAATAGAACCTTATGGCGAGTGATATCTCGTTTGGAAGGCATTGACATTGGCTACATAGGCATATTAATTTTATTTGGTTTTAAACTAATTTTGACGGATAAATTGAATAAATACCAAAATTATTATTTCACATTTAAATATTAAAGATTTTTCAGTCCGCCTCTGGTTAGTTGTCCAAAAAATTGACCACAAATTTAAGCGGTGAAGTGTATCTGGAGATGATACAAAAAGCAATTGAGCCGTTAATTCTTGAAATTCTGGAAGATAATCCAGATGAATTCGGCCATCTGGAAATAACATTTCAACAAGATGGTGCTCCTGCACATTATTATGGTGCAGTAAGACGTTACCTGGATGAAGAATATCGAGGTAGATGGATCGGCCGGCGAAGTCCTATAGAATGGCCACCTCGGTCACCAGATCTGACACCATCAGATTTTTTTCTATGGGGTTACTTGAAATTCAAGGCACCATCACTTGCCATAAGGTCCTATTTAAAATTATTGGCCAGAGTGGCACTGTGACGTCATCTATTACTATTACGTCACTTGTTACCATTCGTAGAGAAGTTTACACTTTATTTTCACTTTCCAAATTTTATTAATGTAAGTGTAGCCGTTCAAAAGATACGAGGGGGGAAGGGGACTTTTGAATAGCTGTATACTAATTATACGTGATTTGGATTCTCAGCAATTTCGGTGTAATTTTTACTCCCATCTTCACTAAAATCTGATTACACCAAAGTATGAGATCGGCATTTTATTTTCCATCGTAATGTATTCAAAGATATTCGTACCCACAACCTCGGCATAATGATTAACAGCGATCTATACTTAGGGGATGAGACCGACGAGTCCCAAGGACGAAAACATACGAAAGCTAAGGAAACTTTTTCATGTTTTTTCTATCTCCTTCAAAGAGTTTTTCTCGGGTCCAGACCCAGACGTAGAATAATATAAGATTGTGTATAAGAAACTCACCAATAAACTTGTTAATTGAGAATTGTTGTAATCTAGACTTACCTGAAACAAAAAGAAAAATATATTAGTTATCAAAATTGTAAGACAGACATGTTGTAGGGTCAATTATGAATTATACAGGGTGAAATTTTTATTTTTACAGTTATTAAACACATACATAAAATACCTGATGTATTTGATTTTAATACATTAAAATAAAAGCTCAAAATGTTCTCCACCTAGTTGTTGGCAATAGCACAGTCTCCTATAGAACTCCTCCTTAACTATGTTTAAAGTTTGAGGTGAAATATTCCGTATTTCTGTAGTTATCCTGTCTTTGATTTCTACAATGCTAGTTGGTTGTGTTGCATATACTTTGTTCTTGAGATAACCCCACAGAAAAAAATCTAACGGCGTAAGGTCTGGCGATCTAGCTGGCCACTCAATAGTACCTCTTCGTCCAATCCATTTATTGGGGAAGATTTCATCTAAATAAGTTCTTACCATTAAAGCATAATGGGGTGTTGCCCCGTCTTGCTGGAACCAAACATTTTCATTCGGTAAGCTAGGATCTATTGCGTTGGGATATAACTTCATTTCTAAGCATATTTAAATATTTTTCAGCTGTCAAATTTCCATCTATAAATAGAGGACCAATAATATGGTCGCCTATGATACCGGCCCAAACGTTCACCTTTTGAGGGTACTCAGTATCAATTAGGATTCTCTACTGACCAATATCTACAGTTCTGTCGGTTTAACTCTCCATTCAATGTGAATGTTGATTCGTCAGAAATAAGAATTGTACCAAGAGCTACCTTATTTCTGTTCAGCTTATTCATCAATCTTTCGCAGAAATCCATTCTACGATCTGGATC
>CAJUYI010006169.1:0-14216 GCA_910591695.1 Galerucella pusilla
TATTAAAGTTGTGGTTTGGACTTTGAGTTTCATTTACCCTTAGTTTGCTTCAAAATTGTTTAAACGTCATTTTAGATTAGACTAAAATTAAAAATTGTCTATCCTGTCAAATTGTAAATGAAAATAGGTTCTATTTTCTTAAAAATTTGATTTATTGTTTGTGTTTCTGTTTCATCTATGAAAATGTCATTAATCTTGATAATTTGTGGTTAGGTATTGAAGTGGTTGAAAAATATGTCTTGGAATAAACGAGAGATTGAAATGTTAATTGAGGAAATCTCAAAAATGCTTGTTTGTACAATGTTAAACACTCCTCTCCTCTGTTTTAAAGTTAATATTCGCTAGTGACACGAGCAGCCGTGCAAATTAATAAATACCTATTTCAAATTTTCCAGTTCCATAACCAACGAAATTTTTGAAAAGGTTTTATTTATTTTATCATCAAATCAAATCACTGCGCAGAATCTTGAACTAAATAATGTTCAATAAATTGGAACAGTCTAAAAAAGCTCACAATAGCCAATATTTCACACAAGAAATCTATTCCAAATATTGTTCCAAAACTTGGATTAAATATTACACGAAAAATTGTTCCTAAAATGACCATAAAATATGTTTACCTAGTGGCTATACAAGTACCTATAAGATATTTCACCTGCATGAGTTTGATACCTACCTACAATTCTTTTCGGACGTCTTTTGTCGGAGCCTTTAAAAATTTTCGTGTCAACGAAATTATCTATTATTTTGACAGTTCAACTTGACACAAAGCCATTTTTAAAATCTGTATATTTAATGAGTATTCGGGAGCGCCTTAAAATAGCTTATGAAAATGTTATATTCGACGCTGATAATACCTGGAGTAAAGAATTCAGCTGCTATCAACAAACCAATATGAATCTCCTGCTGCGAGAAAAAGGTCTGCTAGAACCAAAATATGTAGAGTTAAGGCCAAGGACAGTTAGAGATTGCATTCCAAACAGTAAACTTGCAAAATATGCTAATTATGAATACAACGATTCTAGGGAACTATCATATACTTTAGAAGATTTTAGACCGAGTTCAAATTTTGAATATAATTTCAGTACGGAGAACGAAAAAGAGCCTTGGATGTTGGATGAAGTCGACGCATTTTTTAAGCTATTTACAGATTTTTACAAGTGTTTAGTGGACAGTAAAGAAGAACAAAATAGATTTAAATACGTAACTACTTTTGAGTCACCCTTAATGAAGAGCAATTCTTTATCAGAATATTTTCTTAAACTTCAAATAACTAGAGATAATGTTAAAAGATTGTGGGACACCGAATCATTAGAATCGAGAATGTTTATGTTTAGAAGTCTGCAGTCGATACGCGGAGAAAAGTCTGTATTAGTTTATAAGTCGCCAGCGGGACGTGTTTATGTTTCAGAGTATGATGACGTTAGTAGCGAATTAAAACAAGATTATTACGAATGGTTTAAATACGATGTAGATGAGGAATGTGAAAACATGGATTTATTATCCAATTCTCTTAAGCCTGATGTTAAGGATACAAGTATACTTGAAAACCAATCAGAATCTTTGCAAAGTCGTCGACTATACTCGGCTGTGTTACAAGGTTTTGCTTCGAACAAAATCAGCGCACCAGTAGAAAACCAAATGACTATATTAAGAAGAAACTTTTCATCTTCAAGTGAGAATGTAATGGAAAAATTAGGTAGTATTAATAACTTTGGAAAAAGAAAAGTAGATGGTGAGGAATCCGGCAAAAAACAATTGTTACTCAATAATATTCCAAAGCTTTTTCCAAATGTAACAAACTCTCGTAGTGTACAAACTACAGCAGACAACGAAGTAGAAATGGGCAAAAGTACAAGTGAACAAAATGATCCCATAAATTCATTCTTCCCTTTGAGACCACAATCAGTTAGATACCGTCAACATTATACTCCAAGTAACTACCAGTATCCGTCTTTTTACATGTTTGTGCATAATTCCTTTCAACAAAACTATTTACAGCCATTTTATAATCCCATATTTTTTCAAAGAACTCACCCTATTAGTATGGATAGAAATATTCTCCAAAATAACTGTCAATCATACGTTCATTCGCAGTATAACCATCCTTCTACTTTTAAATCGTATAATAATTTTTCTTTAAATATCCCTAAATCTGATACCAAAACTCTTAGAAGCAAGTCAAGAAAAAAAAGCGAATATTTACAAAAAAATAAAATTGTTTTATTAAGAGATAATAACGTACCTGTAGATGACAAGAAAATAAATAAAATATATTCTATATCTAATTTGAGCAGCTCTGATTGTTCAATAACCGATGTTTACAAAGACATGGACGAACTGGTCTCAAAATCCTTAAATTTAGTTTTAGAAGAATCAAGTCTGGATTGTATTGTGCCAATTACTGGAAGTCATTCCGATGAACTGGAAAGACAAGCTTTGGAACAATATGCAAGCTTCAGCGACAATGTTTTTCAAGATTTAGAGCGCCAGGCTGCAGAAGAATATGAAGATAGTTCGGAAAACTACATAGGCCCCCCGAATTATAAGTTGTTCGGGGGGTTTTTTAAAAATATTAAGTATTGCGTATATTAAGGGACAATATTCTTAAACACTTAGGTTTGCAAGGCATAACATTTAAAAAGTTTAAAATGATCTTATAAACAAATTTTGTAAATTACAAAAAATATTGCCGATGATATAAATTATGTTAAAATAAAATTACTCCCAAACCCGTCAGTTGTATTAGTGTTAAAAATTGTGATATTAATAAAAAAACATTTCCTTTGTGGTTATTTAATGTTTGAATGCAGGATCATATCTACAATTTTACATTTTAACAAAAAGATACAGATACAGGAGAACTGAGAATCTATTTATTTATTTATAAAATAAAGAAAATAAAAAATATACAATAAAGAAAGCTGAATAAATTGGTCTATAACTGACAATTCCAAAATAAGATAAGATAAGATAAATATGGGGCATATGTGCTTCTATAAGCATCTCCACTACGACCTTTGCAGATCTATTGTGTGTACTCACCTGATATTCTAGAGTTCCTCGTCTAGACCCGACCTTATTACTAGACTTTGAATAGCAAATCTCATGGTTGTGGCTTCCCCCCCTCCCTATCATTGAAAACCTCCACCTCAAGCTTGCCTTCGCAGTAGCACAGTATGTGTACTAAGGTTTCCTCATCTTCTTGGCAACACCTTAATATGGTTGTGTTTGCTATTCATGTGCTTGTTAAGTCTACAATGCCCTCTTACCCAACCAGGATCCTGCTTGTTTTCCTATTCTGACTAAGTAGATACACCGTGAATTTTGGCGAAGGTCCCTTGATGAACTCTTTGGCCTACCTCATTCTTGGCGCCTTGTTCCATCATTCTCGAGACTGATTTTTTGTCCAAGGGCTATTGCTTTTTGTAGCGATTTCGCTATGTCACAGAAGGGTTCTGGGCCATTGGAAGCACAACGTGCCCCTTCTCGGGCTAGTGAGACTGCCTCTTCATTGCCCTTGTAATAAGTATGGCCTGCATGGTACCGAGGCTAAAGACAATCTATTATGACTGCCCAGCTCTTCTAGCGTCTCCAAGCAGTCCCAAACAAGTTTGGAATTTATCTGCATGTAACTGATTGCGCTTTTGTAGCCGCTTGGCTGTCGGAGTATAAAGCAATGGTCTTCTCCTTAGACTCTTGTCCTAATAGCTCTTCTGCATAGTGTTGTATTGCTGCAGCTTCTGCCAGGCCATTTCTGCATTAATTGGAGTTTCTTCCTTCCAAGCCTCTCTGCGTGTTATGACTTCTGAAGTTTTGTTTTTCAGGAAGCTATATATACTTGGGAATCATCTCGTCCGAAGGCGTTCCCATTATGGGGTCGATCTCCAGCTCTTTGTATAGCTCGTTATACACCTTACCATATAGCTTACTAATGGGTGCTTGCCCTCTGGTCAATCTATTAAGCGGGCGGGACAACAACAAACGCATGCAACTGTACTTACCATTTGCGTCCATTTATGCCTCTATTTTTCAAAATATATTGCCTCTCTTTATGTCGATATTTGCTTAAAACTTTAATGTTGGTTGTGTTGCTCGTCATGTCGAATGAAATAGAAGTTTTTGCAATTGCCGCTGGAGTAGCAATTATTGTTACTGATGTTAAAGTGGAAAAAAGAAAACGAAAAAAGCCTTCATGCTGGGTAAACCCTTTTCTGCAGAGGAGAAATGAAACTTTCATTACCTATTGCAGATGAACTAAGACTGGCACAGAACTCGCTCTTTAAAAACTTTACTCGAATGTCGTCGTCTGATTTTGAATTACTTTTGACTTTGGTTAGCCCAGCAATATGTAAAAAAAATACATATTTTCGTAAAGCACTTCCAGGAGCTACAAGGTTGGCAATATCTAACAAAAAAACGTTAAAGAGGCAGGAAGACGCACGTGTCTCCCGCTACCAGATCGAACGACTTGCGTCTACTTGCAACTGTGTAACTGTGTATGCTGTGCAACTATTTTCGGCATGCCTCGACTCGCTTTAGTGATTGACCTGGCTTCTTGTGTGTAGAAATAAAGCGGTAGCATAAAAAAAATAAGATAGGTTAAGTACATTACACAATATTTCGTCTGGTCTTGAGGATTTAATAAAAAAAATTTATAAATCCCTCAATACCAACTCAACTCCAACTGATCGGCTTCCTTCCAGAACAATATGGTCGACCTATCAAAGTCATGTGTTCTGAATTGGTATATTGCTATCCGTTCTTCCGTCCAACAGATGCGATTTCCAACGAGAAACATGCGACATGTCGATCTTCTTGGATCAGCTTACGTACATCATCGAGGATTTCCTGGGTGACTATGCCGTTGTTGGTGGACCCGTTCTTAGATTGTCGCTAATATTAATCCGTCCACGTTTAAGCTATGTGGTGCTTCAAAAACAGAAACCAACTCGACAAGGCATTTTTGTTGAGACAAATATCATCGAAAATGGTAAACAATTATTGCATTTTTTGACTAATTCATCAACTTAGCAAAAGACTGCGACTTCAAAGCTGTTACTGCAGACATCAACAGGGATGAAAGTATAAGAAATGCGTTTATAGAATAGATGGATAACAATCATTACTCATTAAGTAAAATTACTAGAAAATCATACTCTGGCAGAGGCTCAAGCTAGTTCAGAGCTACCTCTGTTTCTCTAATATGTTCAATGTAAGTTATATTATGTTATTCCCCTTGGAAGGGGATGGAATTTCTAATTTGTATGGTTTGCCTGAGACAGATGGTGATGGTGTAATGCTCTCTTCTGAGCTGAAATGAGAAGTTTGCTTCTTCTCTCTTCTACAATCTGTTTCTTCATCAGATGATATTGTCTTGGGAGCAGGCAATTTTTTCATTATAGTTAATTTATCTGATGAGATAGATGGTGGTGGTGTATTCAGAGCTGGAATAAAAGACTTTTTTTTTCTTCTTCCACTTCCAGTTTTCTCAAAATCTTCATTAGCAGTTAGATATGAAGGATTCTCTGCCCTTCTCTCAAGCTTCATGTGTCTCAGGAGCTTAAAGTCATTCCTTTGGTAGGTATAGTGGACGTAATATTTTTAATGCAGCTATCTAATCGTATATCCCCTTTAAGTTATATTGCGGACTATGACTGTATCGTATCGAATTACAGTCTAACAAAGAGCCGACAACTTCAAGTTCGCACAAAATCTATTACGGCAAGTATACCTATAGCTACAAGTCGAACTACTGGTTACAACCTGTTAGGTAATGGACAATGAGAATTATCTGGAAGACAATGGAATTAGCCCTGGAAGCTCATCATTTTCAAAATGGATAAATGGGAATAAGTATATCAGCAATCCTAACAAAAGGTTTAAAAGGTTTATTAAACAATCTACACCAATTTAAACAATAAAGTGTAATGGAATAAAGTTAAATAAAATCGCAATTTTTTCATTTATGTTTTAGCATTAGGTGTTTTAGCATATTTTGGCATTTACAACGTTATTTCATTATGTGCTTCCGGTATGGATTCTTATAAAAAATATGCCAATGTCCCAGCTCGATGTAGTTCGTTGATCAAAATTCTGAATTATCTATTTCAGATATCTGTTGCCAATAGCACTTCCTACAAAATATGGATAAAAAGAAGCGGCAATCACTTAGTATTGATCGAGCAGCATTTATTTTACTTAGAATTAAGAAGGTTTTCAGGAAAAAGAAGGTACAATTAAATGAGAGGTGAGTGAAAAGATTCATATTTAGGTAGGAACAGAAAACTTTTTTTATTTCACAAATTGGCTCTAGAGCAATTTTTCTCTATTTAGTAATGATGTATTTAAACTTTTTAGGTCTTATATGACGATACTCTGCCGAACGGATCAAAGAGCTGCTTCTGTTAGCTATGAAGGCACCAGACGGACAGGCAGGAAATGTCCACCATTATTACGTTCAAAGACGCTGCCAGCCATTTTTACTCCATCCGGTAACATACTTGCAGAACAACTGAGCAATCAAGTTCGAGGTATTTATTAACCATCCTATACAAATAATTACTTATATTTTGTATAGAAAGAAAGTGATTCCAACATGGGCGCGTTGTATCAAACACCCATGTTTATTAATAACTCAATAACTAATCGTGCCCTTACGAGATAAAATCTCATTGTTGCCATCTGTATCTGTATCTGTAAAGTAGGAAGGGTGAGTATAGGCTCACAGCACTTAGGCCACATGTGCCCCATTGAATACATCCTACCGAGGAGTTGTCCTTCCCAGGAAGGTGGACAGGTCACTAGGAGATATCTCCTTTATATCGGCAGGTGTAGGCCAAGACTCACCGAAGACACACTCTCTTATTCTCCGGACACTCGCATAAAACATGCCTGACAGTTTCATCTTTCTGTTCACACATCCTGCATAGAGGTGTGTCCATTAACCCATAGTATGGAGGTGTTTCCTAAGTTGACGTAGGTTTTTCCTGGTCATTGCCAAATATTTCTTCGACGCCAGCTTCCCAGGGTCGCCCACAAGACTTGCATCCTTTGGTTCCATCCCACTTGTCTGTCTGCGATCAAATCAAACCGACTTGGTCACTTGGTCTTGCGGCGGGAATACACGATCAAATTACGTCCAATTCTGTCGCATTCGACAAAATCGTACTGCGGTGTTGGATGGTGAGTGGCGGGCTTAAAGAATCGGCAATGCGATTACCTTTACTCCTGTCGTGCCCTTTAACCCACCTCAGGAAAATATTGTTGCCATTTGAATTTGATCGTACGTACTCAATGTTTGTAACTAAACGAAATGGAAAGAGAATACCATAGAAATTATATTATATTTCTCTATGGAGAATACCTACTGCTCTTTTGATAAAACGCAACACTCGTTACACATTCGCGTGTACCTCTTCCGAACACACCAGTTTTCCGTTATATATGTCAAAAGTCAAAACTACTTTGTAAATGTTTAATGTAGGTTATGTACTTATTGTTATTGTTTTGCGTGTTTCTATAGTGTATTTACTTATTTCCAGTTTTCTTTTATGTATAAAAACCTAATTTATTAATCATGAAGCTGAAAAGCATTGTAGCCAAAAGAAGATTTTGTGGTAAGTTCTTAAACTCTGGTATAATTAGCGACCCCCAAATCAAACAGGAAACAAACTATTTGTGGCATTGTGAACAATGATCAATTAAAATCTAAATAACCCCAATTTCTTAATTACATATGACCTTAAAACAATTTAAATTGTAATTAAAAATGACCATTTACAGTAATGTATCTTGTGATATAGATGTTATTGAAAGAAAAATCAGCAAAAAATTTAATAAATTACATTGAGCAAAAGTAAGTAATACCAAAAAGGTTTATGGAGGGTGATTAATTGTGAAAGACAAATTCTAAGATCAATTATACTGTTTATTTTTGAACAAATCATCTAACCACCAAAACTACTCTTAAAGTCCTAATTGCAGTTATGAGAATTTTATGGACACAAATTGAATATAAATGCATATTTATTACCATATAAATGGAAATTACTAAACCTACGTTGGTAACTAAACTAAAACTTCTAAGAGCTACTAGCTCTCTCATAAACTGCAAAATTAAAGCTTAGGTAGTAAAATCATCTGGATATAATTAAAGTAATATAGGATCTTGTGCTTGAATCATTTGAGACTTGTTACCAGTTAAATCTAAATTTTCTTTGAGTTTTATGATTGGCATCTTGATAAAAGTGTCAAGCATTAATAATATACAGAGAGATTCTCAAATTATCAAAAAGGAAAGAACTGAAGAACATTGATTAAACTGGCTTTAAATAGTTGTTTATTAACACCAATTCTATATCTTACAAATTGAGAAGTGTACTTATAATTGGTACCCAAACTTTTTGGCCATTAGCTGACATTATCAAATTCAAATCAAATGAATATTAATTGTGGCCCCAATTTCTTGTCTTAACTAAAACTTATATTTTGCTTACTCATCACTTTTAAATCATATGCTTAGTCTTGCATATTTAATATAGTGCAAGTGATTTGCAATTATTTGTTGATTCTAATATTTAATTAATTAATGTACATTTTCATGTTTAACAACTTAAAGACATATTTGATCTACAGGGTGTAACAATTGTAATATCTTATCCTTTAAAATAAAGGTAAATGTGGCAATTGGCATATAACATTTTAGGATGTTGGAGGTTAAGTACTTGTTGATACAATATATTTTGGAATCATGAACTGAACAATAAAAATCTGTAAAATCAAATAGATAAAATGTATGCGTAGTTATTGTTGAATCAGTAAGAAATTTAAATTCCATATCAGATTTATGCGTAACTTACAGGAAATTTGTAATTGTGGTTTTATTTATTTTTTGTCAGTTTCCTTTCTGGTTAGTTTGTGAGTATGTTGAAAAAAGAAATATTCAATACCTTGAAGGTTCATCAATCTGCATCCAAATCAAATGTAGACAATATTAAAAAACGGCATATATTTGAATCAGTAACTCATACTTTACAAACCTTTGTGCTACACAATGGATACAAACTGTACAAAGTGCTTCAAAAACCAGTAAGTTATTTTTTTGACACTTGAATCTGATGAATGATTCTATTAAAAACATTAAATTGTAAAAAAAATACATTTATTATTATTATTATTAACATATTTTCAACATAACTTTGACGTGGCTTGAATATAGCTTGAATCCATCATAACAATGGTCATTTATTGTGTTACATTTTGAAAGTACATACTTTGGACTTAAGATGTGAATACTTTGGGTTTGTAACTGGTTCCATGTGTTTGGTTCAAATGGGGAACCATATTACCTTGAAAAACTGATTTTTTGGGGTATAAGAAATAATTGTTTTTTATGTTTTTATGATTTTTATTAACAGTAATGTTTTTGTTTGTTTTATTTTTGTTTGTTTTTATTTAATTTTAGCTAGATAGTTTGATGGGTAATTACGATATGGAAGTAGCAAAACTCCAAACTGAAAGAGCCTTACCTCTTGTTGGGTACAAAATCAAAAAGAAAAAATCTAAAATATTACGAAAAGGAGCCACAAAAATTCCAAATCATGTACCTGGTAAGATTGGATTTGAAAATACCATTAAAATACAATATTTAATAATCCAAAGTTGCTTAATTGACGGAGAATTAATTCCACTATACAACATTCGAAAATAACTCTCCTAATTACAAAGAGTGTTTGCGTGTCATTATGGTTTTTTACGTGAGAACTGAGAGTAAAAAACCAATAGCTAGGGAAACATGATTACCAATACTTGATTTTTTCGACTGTAGGATCAATAAAATTAAGACAAGTATTATATCAGAATTGGGCAGTAGTAGATAATTATAATTTTGGGGGTGTAAATTAGAGCAAATGTTGCATCCTATCTTGTTATTGTGTTACCCAATGAGTTATTTGTTTTTGGTCACGTGACGGCGCATTCAGAATTATTAATGGGACAACCTGTATATTTGTGCCTTTCTGTGCTCCTCCCGATAAAACAATTCCAACTATCTAGCACACTCGGGGTCTAAAGTGATTAATTCAAGAGCTACAGGTACTTACATTCGTACTTAATGATTAAGACAAACCATATCAAGTTTTAAGTAATAATAAAAAAGTTTGGTTTTTAATTTGCAATGTGAATGTCATAAATATCAAGGTAAAAAATATGTCTTAAACTCAATACTTATATAATGGTAAAAACTGTTGCATAAAACATCCATTTGAATTTCACCATAATAATTCAGCACTTCGACTTATTTCCATTTTTATATTTCAGCACTTTACAATAACGCTCAACAGGGTCAATTGGATAAGACAAAGATATCTTTAGATAATAATGTAAATAGGTAAGTTGCATTTATGAGATAGGATACATCAGAAAGGTATTTCAGCTAAAACACTAGTTATTGCTCTTACCCACATTTGATGGATACCATTTCTTTCATAAATAAAATGTGTTTCGGTAGAGCAAATATTTATTAATGCCATAAAATTCAAACTTGGGGTATTTGTTTTTCCATAATAGCATTAAAAAATTAAATGTTTCACATAAAATAACAAAATACTTTAAAAACTAAAATTAAACCAAATTAAAACTTCGTTGGGCAAACTATTTCTCACTTATACTATTATAACACTATTAGGGAAATTGCATAAACATTTAAAAAATAACACATTTATTTTTTCTAGATTCACTGCTCAACTTGATAAGCTAGATCAATTAATTGAAGAGGTAAGGCAGTATAGGCCTGGAAATGAAATTTTGGAATCTCATGGACCCCTCCGAAAAATACAAAAGAGGAAAACTACAATAAAACAATTATTCTCAGCCGCTAGTAAATTTCAGAGAAATTTGCATAGGTTTGTGGTACTTATATTTTATTTCAAGTAATGGTAATAATCAACCTAATCCAATATGCTCCACCAACACAAATATAATTTGAACATTTTAAAACAAAAAAGTGCAATATTTTTCTATTCAACATTTGACAAATAGTATAGGAGTGGGACCATAACTACAACTTCTTCTTTCTTCCTCATTGGGATGGTAAAGCTTGTTCGGGACAGAAATGTTCACATCTATCACTCTGTTTTTTACCTCGTTCAATTTCAATTTAAAGCATTTTATTAATAAAAGGTATACCTAAAGCTTAAACTCGAACTAATCAAAAATTTAAACCAAGGTGAAATCACTTGCAAATGCAAATAACTCTGTTACTCTAACCTAATAAACTTCTTCTTTTTTTCTTCAATTTGTATAACTACCCTCTCTTGTGATTATTTTGTTCCATGACAAAATATGTGACTAACTTCAACTTATACTAAAAGAAATTTTTAAATTGGGATAAAAACAATACTACAGTGTTGCCACTGCTGCCCCGTACGGGGTAGATCTACCCCTTTCAAAAAATATCTCACTCCCTCGCTCCCCTCAACAAAATCTACCCCGCTCACAAAAGTGTGCTTATTGGTAATCGTATAACGTATAACCAAAGGCTTCATCTTTGTTAAGAAAGTTTATAGGTTTCTACTATATTTCCTCTTGGCGAAGGAAGTGCGAAAATAAAGTAATAGATGGTGCAACCGGTCAAACGATTCCGTTTTAAATTTTGATGCGCCATCGTATGAAGAATCTTTGCGCTTTTAGCAAAAGTGCCCCCCAACGAACCAGTTTTGCCCCGCTATCTTGCGTTGGTATACCCCGATAAAAGATGAGCTGTTGGCAACACTGCAATACTATCAAATTTGTGAACACACCTATAATAGTATAACGATTATATACTTACATATTTACACACCCATTCCATACGGGCGAAAATTAATTTTAGAAAACGTTTCTCATAAATTAATCGTATTCCCGAGAAATTTCCCGTAATAATTCAAGCACCTGGAAGATTACTAGGAAAATTTTAATTGAAAGTTAAAATTTCATCAATAAACATATGGATAATTTAGATAACATACAGTGGGAAACGAATGTACCACAACATATTCATTCAAATATATAAATAATAAAACAATTCAAAACAAGAACTCGTTGAATCGTTCAAGTGGATTGATGCTGAAAATAATAACCTGATGGTATTTCGAATAAAGTGGATTAAAAATTGAGTTGCAAAATTACGCAACAAATTCTTGAAAATGAGCGAGTTTTAGAATAAATCCTGATAGTCTCTTTTAAAAGGTATTTTAATCCTTGTTCAACTATGTAGAATGTGAAAAAGATCAGTAATCCAAAAGCATAGAGAATAATGAACACAAAAAGGAAAATTATATTTCAAAATTACATATGTAAGAGTGCTTTGGCTTTTAAACAGAAATATTTATTGTGGCCCTTTAAACAATGTTTAACAGCAAATTTCATTTTTTATAAAAATAGAAATACAAAACGTGCTCTTCAACTTGTGCAAAATAGTGCATACTTTTCTCACAGAACCATCTAATCAATATATATAATTTCAGAGGTATATACCTGGCCTGCATCCTCTACCACGAAGATAGAGTACTCTTAACAAATGAAGACTTTTTGCCTGTGATCGAAATTGATGAAATATTTCCTAGTTGTATCCACACTGATTTGTATTGGTTGATGAAAGTCGCTTGTATATGGAATGAAACGAAGGTACTACGGTTTGAAATGGAAAAACATATCTCTTCAAGGATACACTTTCGAAAGAAAATACTTTCGGCTGCCATACAGATGCAGTCCTTGCTTCGCCTGCAGGATTTGGGACAAATTTATCACAAACCTTTGAAGGATTCTCGGGGTACTATGGTTTTGAGTGTCGTTAACTATGTAAAATCCCCAAGGAATGTTTCATTACTAAATTCTAGGTACGTATTAACATCTCAATCATAGCAAAACATTAATATTAAATTATAGAATAAATATATTAGACTGGTTTTTTTCTATTTCTATTTTCCATTTAAATAACATTGAAGCAAAATAGTCTTATGCTTTGGATTTTATAGCTCACGTAGGGAGCAATACTACGAAATGACTGAGATACATTCTTGTAGGAAACTTGACGCTCTACAAAAAGGGCTCTTATATATTTTTTATTATTTTACTCTCTTTAAAGGCATTCAAGATAAAGTTGAAGAATTAGTAATAAATTTTGACATTTTTTCAATTTTTACTACGCTCCAATCAAGTTTATTAAAAAATTATACTTATATGTTTTAGTTCGTTAGTCATTCGTTTAAATTAAAAATTTAATCATTATTTTATTGTTTACAATTCATTATAATAATGGAATAATTATATTTTCAATCTGAAAATTGCTTTTTAATTATATTTTTGTTAATTGTTAAATTGGAAGATTTTTATTACAATTAAGACATTTTTTCCTGTATTGACTTATATTACTTAATGCAGATTGATGCTAATAACTTACGACCCAAAAAAAAGAAATTTATAAAGAAAAGCTTTAGCCAATAAAACGGTCTACAAAAAATAACCTATAAAATTATTTCATGAACTTGTTTGTATTGTCGAAAAATTGAAAAAATGGCAAAATTTTTTGCTAATTTAACTTTAACTTTGAAAATATCAAAAATATGAAAGCCCTTTTTTGTAGAGCGTCAAATTTCCTACAAGAATATTTCTTATAGTCAATTTTTATTATTGTGAGAGTAATAAAATAATAAAGCATTCATATATAATTCGATTACTGGATTCTTGGGATTAAAATCAAACAAAATTTCAAACCTTTATTGACAATAGGTACTTATTGAAAATAATCTTATGATAGGGCTTAGTAATCTTTAATACACAGGTCTTTTGGCCTGTCCAAACCTTTTTCTATTGATCTGTACAGCTTATGGTTATTCATTCTTTTTTTAATTTCTTGGGAAATTAAACCACAATATTTTTAAATTCTTTATTTCAACGTTTCGGTAGCGTTCCAGCTACCGTTGTCAAGAAAAAATAAGTAGAAATTAGTTTTTTTATCCCTAACTGACACAACAGAAAAAATTTGATAACTAGACAATCAAAAAATTATTTTGAAGTTTAAGACTGCAAAATTTTGTTATCAAATTTTTATTAAGGTCCATTCATAGTAGATCATATCTGTGGCAAAATGTGAAATGAGATATTTCATTTTATGACATTCCAACGATCTGATAGTCTACTAGAAATGGAATCCAGTGAAGTGCACGTTCCAGGAA
>CAJUYI010006170.1:0-14213 GCA_910591695.1 Galerucella pusilla
TGTTTCAAAAACCACATTTGAGATATGGATGAACTCTTAGAGTTAAATATTAGTTATTAAATTATAATAAAGGCTCTGAGTTTCCATATATTTATAGCTAGCAATTGCTTTAGCTGAATTTATTGTGATATTATTCAGTGAATCAGCTGCAGCATTGATGTCGGCTGGGTAATTCAAGGTGGATTGTTTCATACAATAATATATTGGACAATCAAAAAGTATGTGCTCAATCAATTCTAACTCCTTTTGGTTACAAATAGTGCAGATTTCATTAGGGTTTATCTGATAGATACAGCCTATGTATGTAATCTTTAAGGAGGATGTATTACACAACCGAAGCTATGCGATAGTTCTTGTAATTTGAAAGGGCATTTTTAGGCACAGATATTTATGTCGTGACGAAGATACTGTTGAATATTCATATATGGGAAGGAAGAATAACTAATTCTAAGTTTATTTTTGAATTTAGGTAAGAGATATTTTCTATTGATCTGTAAAAAGCGAAGGGAGACACCTATAAGGAATCGTGAGCTCCTATAATCAAGGCGACTTTGTTCCAAATCCTACTGCATTTGTGGAGGATTCTGGTCCGATTTCAATATTTTTTATATTAAAATATATTCATTCATTGAGAGATCTCAGTTTCAGCTATCAATTAGTTGAGAAAACAAATTTCGATGCTGAAAACTAAGGAATTGAGATAGCTCTATTACTTTTAGGAACCCGTGATAAAGCAGCAGTTTAGTTATCAAGCACTTTGACGAAGAAGTTCGCTCTTTCTTCGACATAACTGCACATACAATACAATAAATATGCCATACACTTGCTAGAAGTATTCACTAAGGATCATTTCTTCAAATGTATGCTAGGACTGCCATGGATTTGAAAAAAATATTTTGATAAACGAAAAGCTATTTTTAGTTCTTTATTTTTATTCCAAAATATGAATACTGGAGCAAGATATTCTTAAATTTGTCTATAATTGAACCAAAATAGCATTTTATGGAAAACTAACACTTTCAATTGACACGTATGCATTTTAAATGCTTGCTTGGCTTGCTCATTGAATGTTTTTGATTTTATCAAATTGATTATAACCTCGGTATTAACTTGTCTCGAATTTTTCATGCAATGAGTGCGACCGATCCGCAGTGCAACCAATTTTTTTAACGTAGCAACAAGAACAATCTTGCGATCTGAAAACCAAATACCTCTGTGGCGTCTGGTGCCTGTATCTCATTTAATATTTTTTCAGTTATTAACGACAGTTTTGGTATCAGCCGGATTTTGAAACAATAGGCACAGACTGTGGTCTGCTGCCACTAATAATCTGTTAACCCTGACAACCAACGTTCAGGACCGGAGTTCGAAATTTATGTTCTCTTATTAGAATAACGATGCGTCACATTTTTTGAATACTATTATTGACTCGAAATTTTTCCCTTTCGTAGATCCATGTAGCAGTTCTGAACAGTTTTATTGACAAAGAGGCAGCTGACTTCTCCTCTCCTGCTCTTGGAATAAGATAACTTAAATATTGGGTGATGGAGGGACAGTAAAGGTGAAAATGAAACAATAAAAGTGGATATTGGCGCTGTAGATTACTGCCTATACGAGATATAGAAGCTCTTATCCTATTTTCTCCCGCACCACCAAGACTCAATAATGAAAATATTAATATGAACGATTGAGCCATTCTCGGGGATAAGATCATACGTGGAGATATTAGAAAAGAATTGGGAGTACACAGTTTTGTGCGATAAGTTAGAGCCCGCAAACGATTCTGAAGTAATTGCGATGGAAGAATGTCAGAAAAAGATGGATGAAGTGGGCTAGAGCTCAGAAGCCACGATCACGCATAGTCTGTTAGACAGGTCACCTGAAAAATGTTATAAAAATTGAAGCTAGGCTTACAAGATTCACTATGCGGGACCTGGTCCTCGTTAAGTAGAAGGAAGAACTATAATCACAAAAACGATTTGGACTTTCCATCAGTAAACGACGTCACAGGCTTTTTAATGGAATTACTGTGAGCCCACAGTTGAGCTAGACATTTCAAACCTCCTAGTTGACAGGAACGTGATGTGATGGTTCTTATTTCCTGAAGGAAATAGGACAATTGCGGTGATTGCTAGATGAAATCGCGACAAGAGCTCTCTGCAGATGCTATAGGACTCTTCGCACAATGATACTTACACCACAAAGACGGTTTGGTATTATCATTGATTGAATATGTCTTGGGTATTACAAATAAATCACTGGAAGCCATATCTACACTTGAAATGAACATTTCAAATTTTATAAATAGCTATAAAGTGATAAACTGATTCCTATTTTCTTGAGGATGCTTATTTTTTTCTAAATTACATAATAATTAAAATTCATTGATAAAATTCACGGCCATACCTACTGGGGATTTTATAGAAATCCCCACCTTATTCATACAAGAACCACAAGGAATATTTAGACTCTCTATTAGTAGAAAGCTTTTGAGATTCATGCAGGAGCTATACCCACACTTGTCCTTGACATTTGAAGTTTTAACGATGACATGAAAGTGATCTGATGGTTCCTATTTCATTGAGGGCTGCTTAAGTTGGAATTAATTATATAAAATGCGCGGTAAGTCGATACAATTATGGTTACTGTTTCAATTTCTACTTGGTCGGAGGTACTTATTGTGATTGAAGTAGGAATAGTGCTCCATTTTATCGAAAATATTAAAATTGTACGAATATACCTTACCTAAGTCCATCCCATAACGCCGGCGCTATCAGACCGTCACCATCTATTAGCTTGCACATAGCTGGCATTTCGAGCATGGCATCCTAGATATTCTCATCCCAAAATGCTGATCATCTTGAAGTATAGTCGAGAATACTGTTTTCTTATGTTTAACACTGTTCTTCGTCCATTTTTAGATTCCGATCTTGATTGCGGATCGAGTCAACGGTGCCGCCGCCTTTTGTCTTTAACCTGATAATTAAGAGTATGACATTTCTAAACTGTCACTTCGAGAAGATGTATCGATTTGGAAGAAAAATGAGTTTCTTTTTATATTTTGTTTGTGGGCCATCGGTTGTTAGTACAAATAATATTGTGTGGAGAAGATTATTTACTTGGTTTGTAGGTAATTTTTGCGAGGTTTTATATATTGGGAATTGTAAAATAATAAAATAACTATTGTGGGAAGGTCAAGAGTATCAAATGCAAAAAATGCAGTATAGTTAGTAGCTCTACAAAAAATCTAATAGCCATCGCCTAAAAATACGGAAGAGTAAAATTTGGCAGTCACCGTCACTTTCCGAGAGTGGTTCGACTGGGTCCGACCTGTAGTTCATATCGTAAAAGGGACGGAATGCCAAGCAATTATCAGGTATACGTTTCATAGTTTTTAATTGGTATTCAATATCTTGTAGGACACGATATTTATAAATTCGAAGATGAGAGATAAAGATATCGCGGCGCTCTGTTGTACCGGTTCACTATCAACCGTAAAGCGCCATTTGGTATAGAATCTTAATACGTACAGGGTCAGTCAATAAATACTAATACTAAGCAATTTACAGATACATGGAACGAGAATTATTGTTTTCACTCATTAGAATTCTTGGTAATTGTTATATTTTTTTATTTAAATTAACGTGCTCAGCTACTATGACCACTTGCACGGGAGCGGTTACAATATATTGAGTATAAAATTAATCACTGATACATATACAGTAACAGAATTGTTCTGTAGTTTATGTAATTGTATGTCTTTGAAGAATTGAAGTAGAGAGGTAATTTTCTCAGAGCTGCTAAGGATTTCTTTGTAGTTCTGGCTTAGTTAAAGCTGTTGTCTTTGGACGGTATATTTGTGACACTCGGTCAAAATGTGCTTTATAGTTAGATTAGAGTTGCAGTTGGAACAAATGGGGGTCTGGGGGTAGTAGACATTAGGTATCCATGGGTAAGTCTTGAATGGCCAATTCTTACTATTCTTATCGCAGTTAAGTCTTGCCTTGAGAGACCTGCCAAGCAATAAGGCTGGGGATGACCAATTGAAATACATATATCCATAGGTTTTTCTACAGAATTGGTATTGATTGATTTTAACATTTTTATGCACCAAGTCCTCAGGAGATGGTTGGGGCAGACTGCTTCATTAGAATTATTGCCAAAGAAATCAAAGAAAACTTTGAATATCAATATATACAAATGCAAGGCAATATAATTTCCTTGTAGTAACGAAATCCTCACTTTTTCTTCACGAAATATTGTCTGGAATGTCAAAATTTACCAGCGATTTGCGGAAAAGGTCATTTTTGGTACTCTAAATAGGCATTTTAAGATAGGCACAATGAAATAGTTATTTATGTAACTAGTGTGTAAAGTAGCCTTTCTTTTGACGAATGTGAATATGAGCCGCAGGCGAATGCTACAATCACATGAGTCGAAAAAAAGGTCTTTACACACGAATTACATACAATATTTTTTCTACTAGCGAATATTTAATTAAAATACAAAAGTTTAATAGTAATTTTCTTTACGCACTAGTGCGTAAAGTAAGTTAAATTTTTCTTTATAAGAATCTTTAACGCTATTATTAATTTTTAATAAGATATATTTTTTTCGTGAATACTCATGGATTTTTGGGGCAGTAAATCATTCGCAGCATTCTGTGCCACATCTAATATATTTGGTGGTGTATTTGCCAAGTAAACTGAGAGATCGTCAGAGGAATCCATCTTTATTTTTATAATAATCTAAAATAACATCATAGTTTTCTAAAAATATCCAATTCTTAAATATAAAACACAATTGCTTACCCTAGGTATAGTCGGAAGATGTCAATTTAAATTTTAAATGTCAGATTCAATTCACAAAGAAATGTCAGTCACTCACCGCCAACTTATGCCTATTTTCCGTATTATTTCCAGTACTCAATAATTATTTAACAATAATTATTAGGTTACTTCACCAAATTCTATAGGTTTCTATCTCCAATTTATGAAAAAAACTTAGATTTAATATCCGTTTATTATAACTATTTTTTTATAAGACTAGATATCTATAACTACACACATATTGGAATTTTTTCTTTACGCACTAGTGCGTAAAGTAAAACTCTTTACGCACTAGTGCGTGAAATAAAGTTTTACACTCGAAAATGTGTCTAAAGTACGTACTTTACACACGGTAGTAAAAAAAATATTTTTTCCACAACTAGCTGTGAAGTTGACAACTATTGCTGCTTCTAGCCAACTGAGAAGTTGAAGTCCTCTATTAGTGGTTAATATTTTTTCTAGCTAAATAATGGACAAATTCCAATATTTTGAGAATTTAGGGATAGTAGTTCAACAAAAACTTGTGCAACATAATTTTTAACATATTATTATTTGCTGCTTGAAATTACCTATCAAGATAATATTATTTGAATAAAAATGCCAATAGTTTAAAATTCGTACTCAACCAAAAATGACTGATGACATAACAAGTTCGTTCATAATATATCGAAAACTGATAGTGTACTTGTCAGTCAGACGACGGGGTAAACCCTTCTCTTGGTGCAATTGTGAATTATTTCCAATTTTTGTCCGAAACTTGGCTGGCAGTGGAAAAAATTGTATATACACCACGGTGGTGAAAACATTTAGGTGTAGACCTCGCACCTTATTCCGCTCGGAGCAAAGCCAATCGCGGAATAATTTTGGTGCTTGGTCAATAATAATAGTCTTCACCACCTTGGTGTATAATATTTTATTACCTTTGCTGATGACACCATTATGGTCTGTACAAGTACAATTCAGGAGAACTGGAAGTGAAAAGGTTAGGGAATCAGCTGTAGAATTAATTTGAAAAAACCACTGATAGGTATCTCTGCATACATAAAAAAATGAATTTAGTGGATATTTAAATGAGTCGGGAATGAAATTATTAATAAGTTGAGAACATAAAGTGAAGCAAACATATAGAGCAAATAAGAAAAAATTTGATTGCTTAAGGCATGACATTGAAATATATCTTCAGTAACCTAATTCCAGTTTGAGGCACTTTTGGGATAGCATCAATAGATAAAATGATCAGTATTCAGAATGGCTCAGTGAAGGTTTTGTACAAGTTTAGTTTCAGAATTTCGACAGACGTGGTCTTGAGATCTCAAAAATATTGGAGATTGAGAAAGATAATCATTGGAATAGAATAGAAGAAGGACAGTGGAAAGCCCTGGAGAACTTCATGTACATTTCCGGAAAAATAACTTGATTCACTTTTACTTGCAAGTAGCTTTCAAGATTAATGGCAAGTATTCTGGACACATTATATAATACACCATCAAATGCTTCAGTTGTATCTACAAAAATATAAGTAGGTACTATGGTTTCTTGGTAGCCTATGGGTTTGTACATTCGATTTTGGCTCCGAAAGTGAACCATTTTCCTCAAAACCAATCTAGTATGAAGATATCTATGTAGGTATTTTCCGGTATAGTTTTATAATATTTTTTTTCCAACCTAACCTCACTTACGTCCCATACTATCAAATGTGCTGGCCAACAATGAAGCTCCATAAACTCAAAAGGCTTGACATTGGCTATTACTGTTCTGCAGTCCGATGTTTTTAGTATTGAATAGCTTGGAGTCCAATTTCCATATACAGTCTCCATGATTTCAATAGTAAAAATCTCACAGTGTTTTTTTGTGTGTGTTTTGGAAGCCGTTCTGATGCCAGAAGCACTGCAGCCTATTGGCTTATTGTACTCTACTCCCACATTTAGTCCACCCATCCAGTTATCCCCGTACCTTCGAGTAGACGATATATATATTCATTGGATGAGTGCCATACACTTCAGGTGGCACATTTTCTTCTCCTAAGATTGCTTGTCTCCTCGAGTCCAGTACCTCACAGTCACATAAGATGTGGGTTACAGTCTCGGTCTCCATACCACAAAGTCTGCAGTCCCCGTTATATAACCCTATTTTATGCAGGTAATCTTTTACCGGGGTATGACCCGTTAAATAACCTGTAATAATTCTTAGCTTATACCTACTGATATTCAGTAGTTTTTCGGTCCGTTTTACACATGTGTCACCTATGAAGGTTTTACTGTGTACATGCTTTGGAGTGTTCCTCAACTCATGTCTATGTTGGCTTTGTACCCATTTTTGTATTTGCCCTCGGACTACCTTCTTTGTGGTCCCAAGAGCTGGTTCTGGTCCACCATATGCTGTTGCTGAACCTCTTCTCGCGAGTTCATCAGCTTGTTCATTTCCAGAAATACCGTTATGTCTGCTAGTTCATTTAGTTCTTTCTGGCATTCTTCTACCAGTCTGGATGTTACTTTGCGGCTGTTTAAAGCTGAAAGGGCTGCCTGGCTGTCAGTAAGTATGTTTATTCTGTGGGTTTCAGACCTATGTTTGTTAATTCTGACACATTCTAGGATAGCATAAATCTCTGCCTGGAAAACAGAGGTATGTTCTTCTAGTAAGATGGAGCATCTTCTGTTCATCATTTCACTACACACTCTTGCTCCTGTCCCTTCCCCAGTCTGTGACCCGTCTGTGTACCAGGTCTCTCCTCGGGGAAACTTCAGTCTGCTTGGGTCTTGCCAGTCCTTTCTGTGAGTTATTTCCACCTCATATTTGGGACTGGGGAGGAGTTTAGTGGCCATATAGTCTGTTTTCATATCTAAAATGGTTCCATTTATGATGTCCAATTGATATGTGTCCTAGCTGATCTAACTATTTTGTTGGTCAGGTCACTTTGCTGCCTGAATAGTCCCATCCTTGCCTAATAAGGCTTCTAGTGCTATCTCACACGGTTACAAATATGACTGATTGCATTTTTCCTGAAAACTGAATTGTGTATCTATCAGTAATTTTTTTTTCTTTCCTTTTGCAACCTACCTCAACCTATTCTTATTTAAAATATTAAATACCTTCAATATTAATGAAATTAAAGTTGTGACGCGTTTCGCTAACACATTAGCTTTCTCAAACGAGCGTCACAACTTCAATTTAAATATAATGTAGATTTTAACAAATTAAATTGTTTCATTTCATCATTTAGTATGGATCTACATCAAGTAAAAGCCTCATCTAATTCAACTTTCAATTGTATTGTACCAAACAACATGTAAGGACAAAAAACCAAAGAGCGTTTTGTTATATTCTTCAAGATATTTGATATGCAATTAGAGAGTTAGATGAATGACAAGAGGACAGCATCGAGCTTGTGCTTCGACTCTTTCGCTCTTTATTCCTATCATAGATTCATCCAATTCGATGTGACGTGGTAACATATGACATACGCTTTGTGATTCGGTGTTATATCGTGTCATGACAGTTTTTTAGATTGCTTTCGGATAAATAACTACCCAGAAATGGGAAACAGAAGTCGACAAATGAAAAAATTTCGACCCTATCGAGAATTTTATCAACAAAAATGTCGTCCTATCACATATACAGAGCAGTTTATATGAAATTCGGAAAGCATGTCATTAATTGGATTTTAAAAACTATGAAAATATATTTTTATTGATATTATTGTTAACAATAAGGTAAAGGTACTTACAGCAACAAATTTTATCAAATTTCCAGAGATATACAAACGAAATTTGATGTAAACACCTATTAAAATTGTTGATAATTTTCCAAATATGATTTTTAATGTCCCCTGTAGCATCGATTAGCAAGTTTGGGTCTTTGGCAATAGCCTTATTCTACTTGTTTTTTCACACTTTACTCGATGGTGAAAACTGTTTTCATTTAAAATAATGAAGTCTACACGTTGCATGGGCTGCCAGTCTATTACTATCTGCAAAATGTATATGCCTAGAAATATAGAGGGAATCCATTTGGAGCAGAACAGAACACAAAGAACATTTATAAAAACTGTTCAATAAAATCTAAATCAAACGTTGTAAATCTACTCTAAATAATTGAGTTTACTGTTTGGATATTTACTTTGTGAAAGCTACTACATTAATATTATTGATAAAAACTGTTTCTAATTAATTTCACATTCAAAGGAAAAGTATAAAAATATATATTGATGAATCATCTAAATATTGACATAATATCAAGGGCATTGCCGATTCTTCAGCCAGGGAAGCGGCTGGACTCAAAATTTCAGGACGCAGTGACACCTGCGACCTAACGACTTCGACAATTACAGAACTAGCCAAACGTTACACCCATGCTCAATCCCTTAAGAGATGGGATGGGATCAAAGGATGCAGTCTTGCCAGGATCACCCTGGGCGACCCTGGGAAGCTAGAGCCGAAGAAATATTTGGCGATGACCAGGAAAAACCTACGTTTAACAGTAGGATTTCTGACTGGCCACTGTCAACTAAGGAAACACCTCCATACTATGAGGCTAGTGGGCACACCTCTATGCAGGATGTGTGAACAGGAAGATGAAACTGTCAGGCATGTCTTATGCGAGTGTCCGGAGTTATCGTCAATGAGAGTGTGTATTCGGTGAGTCTTGGCCTACACATAACGATATAAAGGAGATGTATCCTAGTGACCTGTCTACCTTCCTGGGAAGGACAGGATGGACGATGACCCAGTAGGACAGTTTTTCGGAAGGATGTACAATGTGGCCTAACTCCTGTAAGCCTACACTCACCCTCCCTACTCCACAGATATATAGATACAGATCATCAACAGAATGACAGTTATTTTTGATGTGATTCCTATCTTGTGTTTAATCTTTTAGCTAGGCCAAATAGAGACTTATTATGAATATTGAGAAAAAAAGAAGGATATATTTTCCCTTTAAACATCAGTATAACTGAGCAATGAAATGGGAAATCAAGGAAAACTTTATCTCCAGATCTTCACCATCTTCACTTAAGAAGACAGTTTAATAGTGGAGAGCTTCCTAGATTTATCTGTTCATTTACGACTTCATATTGTGGGTATCTCATGTGTCTTTTCATTCCAAACTCTTCAATAATCACGCAATTCCTACTAAAATTCACGGAAAATTATTCCTTTATATATCCAAGTTTATAAAAAGTACTAGAAACCATGGATACCATACAACATAACAGTATACAGTAACTTTTTGATAATATTCCATTAGAAGCTAGCCAATATGTTCAAATTAGGTTGACATTATCATTCACCATCCACAGACAAATTAATTTAGCTGGTGACGAATGATATTGGGGTGGTAGAGGAAAATTATAACTTGGCTGCTATCCTAGATGCTACTGTTCGGTAATAAAATTATTTGGTGTACCAAAACATCCAGAAAAATCCAGAATATACGGACATTGTTATGGAGATAGGCAATGCAGAGCATAGGTCGGTTTGGTTACTATTTTGCCTTAGTCCTTATTAGATCTTCCCTTCAAGTTCAATTTTCACAAGGAAGTTGATAATCTGTGACTGGGTGGGTATATATTCAACCTCAAGGCAAAATATCGTAGCTCCTAGAGTCGTCTGACCTGACTCGCTTAGCAGTCGCAGCAACACGAAATGTGTGCACATTTCTTCTTCTAAAGATGAAGTGTTTTACAAGAAGCCGCTACAATTATTCCTGTGACTGGTATCTTATTCCAGCAGACCATTCGTTCGCAGTTTATGTGATTCAACAGATCTCTCTTTGACAAATTCTAGGGAAGCTCCTAGCATAGAGATACTAAAGATAGAGGCAACAATTTAGTAAAAGGGAGATAGAAATTAGAAAGTTTAAGCAGTCTTTCTCTAACAGCGAGTATGCTGTATATAGACAGTTAAATACAGAAAAACCTCTGATCGTCTGACTCCTTCTCTCTCACCGGAGTTCAGACGAACATTCTCACTTACACAGCGCCTTTTGGCTTGTTGGCTCTATCTGTAGTATCTCTGTGGTTCCTAGACGTGGCACGGGATCAAGTGAAGATGGTACTGCTCAATGTATCATCTACATGTATGAACCCCAGTAGATACTATGTAGGACGTTTTAAGCAGACTGTGGTCTCGTAAGGACCTATTTATTAATTTGTAGTAGACATTTAAAGCTCATAATGAATAACTCCAAAAGTGTCTCACACATTCTTTTTGTGAGGATCATTCCAGAAAAGCAAATAAAATGATAATTGCCATTTTAAAATCCCCTAAAATAAATAAAACCGTGGACCACATGAAGAAATCCTTTTATCTCTCCGTAATACTCATTTAATCTTGTTCGGCCATAAAAAGTGCGTAATTAAAAATTCCCAGTAGACCGTAAACGGTTGTATCTAAACAAAATATCTTCAATTGTTTCTTGTGCGATTTATAGCAAACATCGTAGCGGCTTCGGAGTCGACAGAGTGACAATTGCAACGAGACATGTCTGAAATTAACAGTCGTAAAAAACAGGTGACATCTAGCGATTGTCTCTAAGAATAACAAGTACACATGCGCAGACAATTGACTGATTGATCGTGAATTCACTGAGCATTCTGGATACTTTTGTTCGTTGAACACAGGCGGAGATTGACACTTCTTAAAGATAACAGTTTTTTAATTTAATCGAACGTTATCCATTCCAATATTGTTTCATAGAAAAAGACTACAATATTTAATGGAAAACAAGCGGAGGTAACATAATCAATATAAAAACCAACAAATTCAGTTAGTTTTGTAGTTTTTATTGAAAATATCATCAAAGCTCCAGCATGTTTACAGTGAATAAAATGAAACAGCCACTCAATGTGCAATTGAATATATTCTTGAACATCCTCATGGTTTGGCTTCCAGCTCACCTTGAAATAACTGGCAATGAAGCAGCTGATCTTTACACCACCAGCAGCATTCCAATAACGCAAACCCCTCTAAGCAGATCTCAAACACGAAGAAAGCAATATAATTCACGAATCCTGGAAACTCTTTGGAACGCTAGTAGAGCACACCTGCATAAAATCCAGTCCACTGTTCCTCTTATCAACTATGGAGAGTTGGTACCAACCAATACCTCTAATCGAATGCTGTCATCTTAGGTTCGTACATAGACGACACAACTTAAAGCCAAACATACAGCTGCCCTGGCCATATAAACAGTGTCATCAAGTTCCCGAAGAAGCCTACTTATAATATGGGGCAATATACTTCTGATAATCTGATATAAACAGTGTTCCACCTCAAAAATGAGAAACTCTGGAAGTACCTTTCAAACACAGATGGCTCAAAAGCAATAGGAGGAACTGGAATAGGAGTGTTCGGACCAGGAACCAAACATTCTGAAAGCTTGGGAAAAACCCCAAGTATCTTTCAAGCGGAGATCCACGCCATAAGAAAGTGTGCCCAGTTCAATATTGATGAAGGATACAGAAGACAAAGGATTATCATAATGTCGGATAGTCAAGCAGCCTTAAAGCACTGTGCTCTTGTTCAGTCGGTTCCAGAATCCTAGAAAAACTCAATGGACTAGGCGTGAGCAATATATTCAACTTACTATGGATTCCAGGACACATTGGAATAGAAGGAAACGAAATAGCAGATGAACTAGCAAAGAGAGGGACTGAAATACCTTCCTGGGAGCCTGAACCTCTTTGCGGAATCAGCCCCAATGCAATATTGGAAGAAATAGGTGTGTACGAGAAAAAGAGAAGATCTGACCATTGGGAAGATCTAGTAGGGCTTATACAATCAAATATTCTTTTGGTAACTACAACCTGTTAAGATCAAATGAATGCATGAGTCAAAGTAAAACTGCGCTAAGAGTTTTAACAGGGATTCTAACGGGACATTGTCGTCTACATGGGCATCTGGAAAAGCTCAAAATAGTGGAGAAAGGAGAATGTAAATTTTGTGGCATGGAAGAAGAAACCTTCATCCACATACTTTTCAACTGCATAGCACTCCAGAATCCCAGAGCACAGCACCTGGGAGATTACTGGATAGAAGAGGAACATTTACCTAAGTTGAAGCCTGCAGATATCCTAAAATTCCTCCGGGAAATAGGACTTAAGGAGCTACTAGTTTCTTGGACTCTCATCAGAAACTAGGTAGAAGGAAGAGGGCATAGATCTTTAAGGTCCCAGTGGATATCACCCCAAAATACATACATTTCAAACGAAAAAATCTATAGCTATGGAACTGGTTGATAATAGTGATTAAACCTGTTAATAATGATAAATGAATGGATTATTAACAGTGATGTAACTATGTGATTGTTAATTCAAGATTTTATCACTGGATTGTTTCAGTTTAGATGACGTTCCAATCGGTATTTAAATTTGACATTCACTGAACGATACGATAAATACTGATTCAAACATTAAATATGGTAAAGCAATCTAGATAATGAAAGATTAGCAATAGTATTTATTTTTTATGATAGAGGGCAAAGAGTTGTTGATGGATAGTGAGCAGCCATTAAAGCACTGAGTGAAATGGTAAAATGAACAAGCAAGTCCATGACCGGACGATTTGAAAAAGAGCAGGTCCGAATGAGGAAGACCAAGACCAAGACTGGTCTTGGTCTTGCTTTGCTCGTCACTACTGTGGCCTCCAGTATACACTGGAGTAGCGAAAGAATAAACAGGAACAACCTTTTGTAGACCGGAAGCCTTTTATTTGATATTGGATTAGGTAATGCCGAAAAAAATAGATGATCTGGCTATTGGAAAGATATGGTCTGGCACATTGAGAAATACTCCTGTAAAGCTGCTACCAGAAAAAATATTTCGTTTGTAGTCAAATTAACGCATTTTTGCTACGCCTCTGACGAAAATTTCTCTTTATTGTTCACCGAAGGCTTGTCGAACGAAATGTGTTAATAGTAAATTCTAATTAAATTTAACAGTTTACATTGAAGGTGTTGTTCATACATTACGATCAACATGATAACTTGCCTTCGGCATCGTCGTCACTCGTTACATTTCAACTGTAGAACCACCGATGCTATGATGGCGTGTTCGGAGTTTTTCCGCTCCGCTACAGGCCGCGTTTCGCAATGAGAGGATATACCATCATTTGTCAACGTCGGAGATGATGTCGCTGCCACTTTTTATAAGGGCATACTCTGATTTTATTTATTACATTTCTCGATAAACTTTTAACTACCATGTTTAGATTTTACACGTTTGTCGAGAGACCTCTCTCGAAGTTGCGTCGGCTGTTCGAGGGAAAAGTTACGTTGAACGAACCTGAACGATTGAATGGGTTTGAATTCGACGCGAATATTTTAAATAGATAAGCTTTTGTTTCTGTATCTGTATCTGTAGAGTGGGGAGGGTGAGTGTGTAGGCTC
>CAJUYI010006171.1:0-13779 GCA_910591695.1 Galerucella pusilla
CTGACTGGAGACTTATTCTCTATCTCTCTAACACATTGGTTTCCCTACACATCTTTGAGTTACATTGGCATAATTCAATATTTAGTATGGTGTACAATATTATAATATATTAAATTTGTATATTATAATATGCTGTTTTATATTGTTAATACAGTCAGCATTGTTATTTTTTTACATTTAGTAAATTTTTATATTTATATTCTATCTTTTTTTTAAATTATGTCGCTTTGTCCATAAAATTGTAAAAGTTTTCATGACAATAAAGCTTATTGCTCTCCTTAACACATTGATTTCCCTATACATGTAGTGATACTCTCCTAGACTATCTACTTAATTAGGTACATAACATCAAATAGTTGTTTCTGTGGTTTAAAACTGTAAACTTATTTACTGTTTTTAAATTGGGAAATATCAAATGAGTTCAGTATGAGTATGAATGAATTTGGCTTGTCTAAAATAATATTACACGTAAATTATCCATTTTTGTTTTACGCTTCGCATCAATATTCGACAAATTTTTTACACACTTTCGTCTCTCACGATTCTTGATGGATAAACGTTGGAAATTTCGACATGTGACTACGAATCAAAATAACAAATGACTCTGTCGAACATAAACATTATTTTCACCTTAATCTTTAGTTACGTTACCTTTTGTGAACAAATATTTAGGGAACGGGTAGTAATTTATCACCTGTTCCAATCAGCTGTCGCTGTCTCGTAGATTCCTTTATACACCTCTACTTTTGTCATACGTACAAATACGAGCAATGGAAGATAACAAATATAATCGGCTTTTTTCTATATAGCAGTTTTGTCGCCATTGTTCATCCAAATAATTGAAATTTTTATAACAAAACTGAGATTTTAGGCGTACTGTTATTTTAGACAAATATCTGTAACTGTAGAGTAGGAAGGATGATTTTACTATGACCTCCAAAGTTATAGTCCATCCTGTTATTTCCACAAAGGGAGACCTAGATTACTAGGAGACATCTTATTTATATCCCAATATTCCCAATTTTCGAATTTCCCTTAAATATTACCACCTCCAACAAATAACTTCTTCTTCTTTCTCTATAACACTTTTCTCAAACGTATTCGTGTTACATTTTTCCTTTCTATTAACATTATTACCTGATACATTTAAAAAATAAATTAATGTGAAACAATGAAAACAAAAACTATTATAACTTTTGCTCATATGAAAAGCAGAAATTTCAAAATTAAGGGACAAAACAATTAAATTTTGTTAAGCCTCCAGCTTTTCATTCACCAACAACAGAACCTTGTATGTTCTAATTTTTTCTCGAAGCAATGAACTAAATAAAATTGTAATTCAAATGAAATTTAAAATAAAGAGAGACATTTTTCTAATTAGCAGCAATGAACATGCATGCAAAATGAAATAAAGCAAAATAAGTACGAATATGTAGTTTTGATAAAACATTTGACAGGATTTTCATGAAAATCAAAATGAAGATTTTTAATTCAACACTTTGCTTAAATGTTTACTAAAGTTTGTATTTTAGAGCTTGTCCTAATATGAATCATATCAAACAGATAACTTCGCTTAAATCTTGTCACTAAACTACTACTTAAAGTTATTTGTTCGCAAGAAATTGTTTAATTCTCTCACAAAGGTTAAATGTATCGAACGTGTAATTCCGAGTCGATATAGGGCTTTTCAAAGGGATTTACACTCTACTGATCATTTATCCATCGGGGTTTGAATTCTGACAAAGGATAATTAAATACATATATTAATAGATGGTAAATTATCTTCTGCTTTCCCTTATTGACTTTTTTTAGGTCACAGGTCACTTATTAGCATAAAGCTTTATTATAATCCATACTCCATATAAATTATTGATATCAAAATATTATAATAATCTTTATTATAATCCATACTCCATATAAATTATTGATATCAGAATATTATAATAAGCTTTATTATAATCCATACTCCATATAAATTGTTGATATCAAAATATTATTAATTTTTAACCATTTTCAATTTTACCTTATAACCATTTATTGATTTTTAACGACTAAAGACTCTAAAGCCGAAGTGTAAACTACCAAAAACAACGTTTACGTGTTCCAATGTATCGCTATCTAAAGGAAGGTTCACGTGCCTAATCAGTCTTAGACGAATGCTCATAATCCCTTGTTACTTCGTGAAACAGTTGTTTATTTTCTCTGTTATCCTTCTTCCTATTTAATAACTTTTTGTTATTGTTTGGTCTACGTGTTGTACCTAATCCCGGTGTCTTTTATCACTTATCATCTGATTTCTTCTTGATTTCGATATCTGAATCATCTCGAATAAAATAGAATTCCACAAATAAACAGCCTTAAAATACCTTTCCAGCTTCGTTTTGTTTAATATATAAGATGAATAAGAGAAAAGAAAGTTCCGGAGTTGTGATGAAAATTCGAATATGAAAGACGGGAATTTGCGATGGCATGCCCCTTTGAGTGAATGCTTTGTAGAAATTTCTTGCACCACAAAGGCTAAAGATTTCATTGTGTTTATTTGGTCGTTTATTTGCTTGAAATTTACCGGGGGTCTCTCAGTTACACCGCAAGGTTTTCACCTGTGGCTACTAATTCCTTGGTAATTCTACTAACAATTTCAGCATCACGATTCATCAAGAATGTTAAACTAACAACTAGGAAATATTTTAATGTTAAAAAGTTTGTTTGAATGGGTTGAATTGTTAGTCCAGTAACTGAACACCTGAAAATATCGAAAGCTCCTGAAAAGTCGCTGAAGACTTCACTTTGGGCTCAATTTGTAGGTCACGGCAGGTGTTTTTAAACGAGAAAAAACTTAACGCGATTGAGTTTACGGAAGGGGGGAAAATGGACCCCTAAACCCTGGAAAACGGGTTTCTTGCTAATATCTGGCTAAATATGCAAATTAGAGAATTTTTTTTCAGGTAAAAAATGAAGATCGTATTATTGTCTACAAAAGTGGTTCCCATCATTTTTTTCAAAAATTCGTTAGTTATCTGTTTATTTATTTATTAAAAATCAAAAAGTACATTTGAAAATAACACACTCTAAGCTTCAATATGATGTGCATTGAAAAGCAATATGTAGGATGATACATTTTTCAACCGCGCTTGTTCCACAGATTGTTCAGAACTCCGAAAACGGATGAAAAATGTGAATAAACAAATCAATTTTTTATCAAAACGCAAAAAAAAATGATGGGGACCATTTTTGTAGATAATAAGACGATCTTCATTTTTTATTAAAAGAAAAATTCTCTAATTCGCTTATTGAGCCAGATTTTAGCGATAAACCCGTTTTCCAGGGTTTTGGGGGCCATTTTCCCCCCTTCCGTAAAATCAATCGTGTTGAGTATTTTCTCTTTTAAAAACACCTGCCGTGATCTACAAATTGAGCTCAAAGAGAAGTCTTCAGGGACTTTTCAGGAGCTTTGTCCCTTCATTTACTGGACTATGCATCAAAAACTTCAGTTTTGACTCATGATATTGTCTGGATACTTCATCTCTTACTTCGCCTTGGTGATGAGGAAAATTCTAATCCCAATGGCGTGCATATTGTACCGACTCGGAACCCAAATACTTATTTGCATCTAGCATCGCACGAGCGGCATTAAAAACTTATTAAATTGTTTTAAAAAAAATTAATATTATGCCGCATTACAATGGAAAGAGTTGAATGTTCTCTGACTGATTTTAGGAGCCTCTATTATCCTATTATCCTACAATAAAATGTATTTAAATGCGAAGCTTTTTTGTGTCGAACGTATTTTTTTGGAAATAAAATGTATTGAAAAGGCGAGCAACGAAACTTATACATAAGATAGAGTATTTATTTATTATCAAAGTACAACGTAGGTATAGTGGACGTAATATTTTTAATTCAGCTATCTAATCGTATATCCCCTTCAAGGTATATTGCGGACTATGACGGTATCATATAGAATTACAGTCGAACAAAAAACCTACAACTTCAAGTTCGCACAATATCTATTACGTCAAGTATACCCACAAATTTGTCCAATATTATCTTTATCAGTATAAAAATTGTCACTTGAAATGTGTGATGCTTTTAGCTCGAATTAATTTCACATTGTGGGATTAGTTACAATTTTCTTTCTTTCTATTAGAAAATGCACAGTAAAGCTCTATAAAAACACTCGAAATCAGAGAAAACTAACAGGTGAGTTGATTTTCTGAACCTAACGCCAACAAATAAAAAAATAAATCGAGTAATTTGATTGGAAATAGAATTGCTTTTAGTCTAATGGACACACAATTGAAAATATTTGTCTAAATTGTGCTTTTAACGACTTCTAAAAAAGGGAAAAAAATCAGAGATATCAGTTTTACGGTTTTTTTCAATATTACTGTATGTCTGGTTGCATATACTAAAATCTTTTATTAATAAGGATCATTAATGAATGATTTTACTGTTAGCTACCTATGAGTTTTCTTAAACATAATTCAAAAATATGTACTATGAATGGTTTTCTAGATTCATCCAACGCTCTTTAGTTATACACTCGGTATATTAACAAAAATTTATTTGTTTTCCTTTTATATTTCCTTTTCTTGCATTGTAATTAAAATTTCACAATTAGTAGCAATTTATATCTACGTATATTCGCGAGATAGAACAACAGGGGATGAAAGGTTTATGTATGTAAATAATATTAAAAGGTCGAGTTTTTAGAGCTGGCTAGCAAAGAACAAAAACAAAACATTTATTACACCTACAAAAACACCAGTTAAATTTCGTGCAATAAAAGTTGCGAGACAGGTATTTTGATAATAATCATGGATGTACAAAAAACAAAGCTAAAATTAATTATAAGTTCAAGAGCTGGCACCAATTTTTGTTTTTATTTATTTATTTTATTTATTACTTTTCGACGTCTGAACGGTAAGTAAATCACTTACCGACGTGTTAAACTTAGAAACCAGTAAACACAACCTACCGTCCTGACAACCAATGCTGTAAATAAACAAAAAATATCAATCGCGCAAAAAAATTATGGAAATAATAGTAAAAATTTATCCGAACAAATTCAAGTAGATCACCAGCACTGCGAATACCAGCTTTGCATAGAATTTTAATATAGCATCGGTGGTTCAGTGGTAGAATGCTCGCCTTCCACGCGGGTGGCCCGGGTTCGATTCCCGGCCTATGTATATATGAATTGCTGCTTCGTAAACGAGAGAAAGACTCAGGAGAGAGCACACGCACGCAAGCAAGGCACATAACGAAGCAACGTAACATAACGTAATGTAACGTAACGGTCAGATCTTTTGCGTCGCGACCCCCGCTCGCTCAAGGAGTAGGAGGAAGGTAGTATGGTAGTTACGAAATACAAGTATTTGGTAAACTAATGAATAATTTATACCATAATTCACTGGGATATTGTATGCATATAATATAAGTAGAGCACTGGGATAAAAAGATTTATTGAGCAATCGTTTGATTGGCACACGAAAAATCATGAAGTAAAAACTCTAATTTGCTATCTCACTCATGATTGAAAAAGTGTTTTCAGCTATAACCTATAACCTGCTGTCACAGTCTTTAATCTATAAGCCCGGATTACTTTAGAATTTACAAGAACACGCTGATCACTTAGGGGTAAATTGTTGATGTACCCACTAATAAATCACCTTCATCGTAGTTTAATCTTCTAAAAGCACAAGTTTCAGATTGTTAATAAGAGAATCTGACGAAGTTTAAATTGGCTGTATTGTAGAAGAAACACCGACTCCCTAAAACATGTTGAATTAATAGCTGAAATTTGTTATAGTCACAAAAATTTTTAATGTTAAAGTATTCGAATTTTTGAACGATTGAACCAGTGTCTCTTTTATAAAGATATATTAGCCAATTAATCATTTACGTGTCAAACTTTCGGTAACAAATACATTAAATAAAATACCTGTTTCATCTACTTCGTTACACATTGACAAGCCCATCTCTATCGCCAACTGACAGTTGACAATAGCTCTGAGGAAAAACAATTATTTGGTTAGATTTAAGATTTGAAATTAGGTTGTTTTGTATAGATTTAGGGCCAGTTGTATGTAACGTAGTTAACTAATTGATCAACTGAACCAGGTTCATATGTTGACCATAGTCAAATCAATCAATCGTTGTACGAAAGGTGTTCGTGTTGTGGTCAGTTGAACCACGGTCAAATTAATATTTTCATGTTGGTTATCCGAATCTCTAGTAACATTCGAGCATTTTATCAATATTGTTGGTACTAACTTGGAAAATCGTCATAGTTTTTGTATACTGTGAAATCGTTAATCAATGTCAGTGTGATGACAGTCAATGATCAAAAGCGTGCTTGGCGTTAAATACCAATATCAGCGTTAAAAACTTTTTTGTGTGTTCTCTTTGAAGTGGAAAGAAAGATGGCAGATAAAGAAAACAAGCGTACTCCAAATTTTAGTGCATTTGAAAAATCGACGTTGATTTCTCTAGTTTCTAAGTATAAAAACGTTATAAAGTGTAAGAAAACGGATGCAGAAAGTTCTCGGCATAAGAAAAATTTGTGGCTTCAGTTGGCTGAAGAATTTAATTCTATCAGTGCAAATACACAACGAACAAGTGTCGTGCTTTTAAATAATATAGAAATATTAAAAAAAGAGTAAAGAAAAAGTATGCTGACGAAAAATGTTATGCTCAAGGCACTGGCGGTGGTCCATATAAAAATTGAATTGGATGATGTAGATACTTGCAGTGCCTTTTGATATTCTGAATCTATCAACAAATTCATTTTCCGTCCACTTTTTAAAATTATTTTCTCTTGCTCGAAATATGCGAGCGTTTCTCCTTAAACCTAAAACCCAGTATAAAATCTCCAATAAGGTATAAAAGTCGTATATCTACAAATAAGTAAGTAAACTTTCTTCCACTTCTCTTATCATTTTTAGAAAATCCTCATCATCCGTTAATTCTTCAAAATAATCCACGTTTTCCATTGTAAACAATAAAAAGTAGTAAAATTATAGTATATGACAGTCAATTATAAGATATGTCAGATCAGAATTTGACGTTTATTCCATGAACTTTAGTTAAACCACCATTTTTGGTGGTTCAGTGAATTGCATAGTTAACTCATGAGTTAACCACAATAATTCTTGACTACGTTTCGTACAACACTCTAATAGCTGTGATCATGGGTTAACCATAGACATTAGGTTAACTATGCTTCATACAACTGGCCCTTAATGATCCTTTTGGTTATAAACAGTCAAATATAGCTTGTAAAATACCTAAGCAATAAAAAAAACGTCGAAAAAAGCACTAAATCAAAATAAATTCACTTGTTTATCATCAGATTCATCAGTACGTAACGTCACGTGGACCTGCCCTATTACTGTTTGTTTCTGTCTAGAACCACAGAACTTAACACTAATTCTGTGACTAGAGCCAATCAAACAAAAAATATTGTAACTAAAATGGCGACTAAATACCGTATTGTTGAAGCCAACGACCCTGATTTAATATTATATAACTTCGCATCAAAGTATAGGTTGAAAAGCTCATCATATATACAGGCTAGCGAATATCTCGGTAAGCCCTTAATCTTGGGCTTAACCTGCCGGATGGAAATGTAGATTTGATGAATCAAAACTTATATGTATTTTGTACGAAATTGTATTCAGTAACAAAACAAATTAAATAACTTTGCGTTAACTAGATTAGAATAGTAATTAGAAAGTTTCTTAAAGCTAATATCTCAGCGAAATTTAGATTGGAAGAAAAAAATTGTTATTTCTATAACAGTAAAGTGCTATTTATATTTCCAGACACGAAAATTTTGTAGTGGTAATACTGAATGAACTATTGGAAGTTTCCATTGTCAATAGACATGACATATTTGACAGCGTTTTGCGCTTGCGCTTTCGTTTTAACACTGGACGAATAGTAACATCAGGCTCTAATGATGTGCAGGAATCTGGCAGGAAGAAGCTGGGGTTGTAACCCAAAAATCCTAAGCTGGATGTACACTGCCGTAGTAAGACCAATCATCACTTATGCGTGGAGTAGTAGAACGACGAGAGAAAACCTCTCCAAAATTCAAAGACTAGTGGTGGTGGTGGAAAGCGTTGCAAAAAGAACAAGATACAGACTAAGTGGAGAGGGAATCATTAAAAAAACCACCTCCTCACTTCTTAGACATCCTGGGACGTGCCACAAGACGGTATGATTAAAAAGTATAACTTTTCAAGGAAATTTGTTACGGAATTAAGCAACAAGAAGGAATGGGATCCAAATACCTTTACCAGACTTGGAAAGAATGCCATTCAATGGTACACAGACGGCTCAAAAGCAATAGAAGGAACTGGGATAGGAGTGTTCGGGCCGGGAACCAAACACTCTGAAAGCTTGGGAAGAACCCCCAAGTATCTTTCAAGCGGAAATCCACGCCATAAGAAAGTGCGTCCAGTTCAATATTGATAAAGGATAAAGAAGACAAAGGATTATCATGATGTCGGATAGTCAAGCAGCCGTTAAAGCACTGAGCTCTTGTGTAATCAGTTCCAATTTGGTATGGGAATACCTAGACAAACTCAATGAACTAGGCGAGAACAATATAGTCACCTTACTATGGATTCCAGGACACAATGGAATAGAAGTAAATGAAATAGCAGATGAACTAGCAAAGAGGGGAACTGAAATACCTTTCTGGGGGCCTGAACCCTTTTGCGGAATCAGCTCCAATGTAATATTGGAAGAAATAGGTAGAGCCGAGAAAAAGAGAAGATCTGACCATAGGAAAGATCTAGTAGGGCTTATACAATCAAAGACTCTTTTGGGTGACTACAATGAACGAATAAGTCAAAGTAAAACTGCGCTAAGAGTTTTAACAGGGATCCTAACGGAACATTGTCGCCTGAATGGGTACCTGAAAAAGCTCAAAATAGTGGAGGAAAAAAATACAGATTTTGTAGCATGGAAGAAAAAACCTCCATCCACATATTTTCCAACTGCACAGCACTTCAGAATCCTAGAGCACAGCACCTGGAAGATTACTGGATAGAAGAGGAACATTTACCTAAGTTGAAGCCTGCAGATATCCTAAAATTCCTCCGGGAAATAGGAATAACGGAGCTACTAGTTTCTGAGACTCTCCTCAGAAAGTAGAAGTAAGGGGGCACAATAGATCTTTTAGTTCTCAGTGAATGTCACACCAAAATACATACATACAACATCAGGTTAAGATTAGTATATTAAGACTTTGGATATTTTAGGCATGAAGCTTCTTTAGAATCTCACAACAAATTTAATATTTTATTCATTTCCAATTTATCTGTTCACTTGAAACGCTTCCTGAATCATCGCGTTATAAATAAACCTCAGACACAAACTTCAAATCGACTTGATGCCATTTTGAAATCACTCACGTCTTACGTATCACATGCTATATACATTAGTTATATCAGATTTGAGAATTGACTTGTTCGCTAATACTAAAACACACAGGTGTATAAACGTTGCTAACGAACTTTTCGTAATTCACAACAAAGACGCACTTTCGGGAAGGTTTGTCGGGTTTCTTTGATTGATTTTGCCATTGTTACGATTGGTGTTGACATAATTTATTGGCTTTGTTTGGTTAGAAATCTTTTGTTCTCGTGAGAATGTATATATAGGGAGATTCGTTAGAAACAAGAGCCAAAAGATCTTTGGAAGAAAAAAACAGGATTTAGAATCGTTTCATCATCAATCTTTATATTGTTGTGGAAATTTTTGTCTTTCATCTATTTGAGTTGCGAGATTCTTACAGATTTGTTGAAAGTGGGCGAGAAATATTTTGAGAGAATAAATTAAAAAAAACCCTTTGTTTCATGTTTCTTTTTAATTGCCACAGTCATAATTGACATCAAAAATAGTATCTTTGTTAAAACTCTGTTAATTATTGACTTTTTCATTACACTGGATATCCATCACTCACGGTTCTGTCAAAATCAATTTGCATTGGCCGAATTTTCAACAGTAATAATAGGTATATTACATTTTGGTTCAAAACGTACATAGAGTATTGGAATGCAATAATCCTTTAACAGCCAGAAGTCTAACGTCGGATATTACAGAGTTGTACTCAAAATTGACGAAATATTTTACAATAATTTAATAGTAGCTTTAGGCTTTACTCGAGAGCACTAAGCCTAAGGATTAAGTGGGAAATGGGAAACAATACCAGCATGGTTCAACCAGAACTGGCTGGTATTTCAATTGCCACAAAAGAACTAACCAGAAACGGAAAAAAAGGAAAAGGAACAATCTGCACTGATAGTAGATAGTAGATAGTAGTAGCCCTATTAGCCTTGAACAGACAACGTGTTATATCGGGGCAAGGGCCATTAAGACTTAGCTAACGACTCGTCAGATAAAAATATTATCCTGAGGTGGGTTAAAGGGCACGACAGGAGTAAAGGTAATCGCATTGCCGATTCATTCGCCTACGGCCTAACGACTTCGACAATTGCGGAACTAGCCAAACGTTACACCCATGTTCAATCCCTTAAGAGATGGGATGTAATCAAAGGATGCAGTCTTGCCAGTATCACCCTGGGCGACCCTGGGTAGCTGGCGCCGATGAAATATTTGGCGATGACCAGGAAAAGCCTACGTTTAACAGTAGGATTTCTGACTGGCCACTGTCAACTAGGGGAACAGCTCCATACTATGGGGCTAGTGGACACACCTCTATGCAGGATGTTTTAACAGGAAGATGAAACTGTCAGGCATGTCTTATGCGAATGTCCGGAGTTATCAATAAAAAAGGGTGTGTTCGGTGAATCTTGGCCTACACCTGCCGATATAAAGGAGGTGTCTCCTAGTTGACCTGTCCACCTTCCTGAGAAGGACAGGATAGACGATGACCTAGGAGGACCTTCCTATTCTACAGATACAGATAGTAGCTTTAGGTAGGTACTATTGAAAATTCGAATATAAAATTTTGTGCTATAAAATAGTGTGCTATTGTTATCGTATCAACGATTACCTCATGTTAGTTTTGATCTAAAATCAATCACGATAGTCAAAACGAAATATCTTGAAACGAAGTATATACGATGGCAAATATTTTCTTTCAAATTCAACAAATACTGGCCTATTAAAGTACCCCTTTCGTAAATATTTATTACAGTTGGATATTCTTATTAATATACGACTGAAATTATTCACAAGTAAACATTAATTATGTTATGTTTAAACATGGCTGGATAATTGTTTGCTTGAAGGCTACTTCAGTTTCAAAGATCTTCTTTTAGTGTTTTGTACTTTTATGAGTGATTTTGAAACTTATTAAAAGCTCTTTCTATAAATAGATAGATAAAGTTTTAGTCTTTGCTATTTATTAAAATGTTTTATCTTAAAATTATGCCAGTGTAAAGTTATATTATGGTAGTACTCTGTTATTTCATGAATAAAACAACATAATCTCTGTGGGAATAAGAGCTGTATAGGTTCGGCCGAATTGATTGCAGACCATCACAATGACGGATAATAATGCTTGGCAAAGAGCTGTCGAATAGGATAATAATAAAAAAGAAGAGTGAAGAATCGGATCGGCATGATGGTATGTGCCGTAACTATTGATTATATGGTGAAAATATAATATGATTAGTATTCAAATTTGGAAAAATATAACCCAATGCTGTATATATTATTAAAAGTGCATTTACTTGATTCCTAGATTTCCTGTAAATTGATTTTCGTTTATCAAACATAATCAAACGTAATAGAAACTTCCAGGTTATTTAATTTCCAATTTAAACATTCATTTGCGCGAAATTTCTAAGATATTTTGTTTTCATTTTCGACGATTTTAAATTAATCTTGAACGTCATTAACTTTGATTCAGAGGCAGAAATATTGAGCTTCAAAATGCAACCAGTTAATTAACATTTCTAACTCAGGAGGTAGACGGGTTATCTGACGTTACGTTCCCAGTTTGAAGAACACTTGACATTTGTCTTGTTTATATTTCAGTTGAAAATTTTTTTCTGAGGGACTCTACATATGGTAGAAGTATGTAAAGTTCCCCATGACTCACTATGTGTGTATGATATATTTGTTTAATCTTACTAACACTTTTATATAATTGTTGATATATGTATCATATCATAAGACACAGAGGTTACCAAAATGTGAGGTTACAAATATACCCGGAGAAAATAATAATGGTTGATGTTTCCTGCACACTGGTTGACGAATTTGCACTTTTTCATTCATTCTCGTAATAATCTATCAGATTAAGTACCATTTTTTTTTGCTTGAGGATGCAAAATATCGGAAAATTGCTTGCCCAAATCTCTACCAATAAGTAATTACAAAGGGCCAGTGATTGCAAATTTTATAGAAGATTTGCAGAAATCTTCAAACACAATAGACACTGGAGTTGACTTTATACCAGCCATAAGATCCGAACCAAATAAGAAAAGATATGATTTCGGCAAAATTGGCAACAGGATATTGCGCAGTTGCACGACTAAACATCAAAAAACAACAGGAAAAGCCCGGTAGGGCTGTTCTTACTCCGATAATCACAAAATCCTCGAAATTTTTTTTCTGCATCTGTCAAAAATGGTACACATTGCCTCCATGACTCTCTCTCTCTCTCTCTCTCTAACAAACTGTTGTCCCCATAGTGATCGTTGAACTCTCTTAGCCCATTTACTGACCAACAATTTTCCGACAGTTTGTTATTTGACAATTTCAAACTAATATACCAGTTCACAAGGGGGTGGAGCTTCCATTAATTACGTGAAATTTTTTTGACGATTTTTTGAGTAGTGAGATTTTTCTTCATCCACTCTCCTTTCCCTAATCTTACGTGAGATTTCCAAAATTTTTGTTTTGGGTGTAAAAGCGTTGGATTTGATAAGATTCGGCTCGATCCCCCCCCTGAAAACCTCACATAATTGATGCCCCCCCATTTCCAAAAAATACAAGAGATAAAGTCAAAAGCGCTCTTATCGTGCGGGTTCAAAGGTCACTAACCATATGTATCAAATCATAAGACACAGAGCTTCACAGAGGTTACCAAAATGTGAGATTACGAATACCCGGAGAAAATAATGATGGTTGATGTTTCCTGCACACTGGTTGACGAATTTCCACTTTTTCATTCATTCTCGAAATAATCTATCAGATTAAGTTCAATTTTTTTTATTGTGGAACCATTTTATCTATTTAAAGCAAGCCTCAGAGTGTTTAAATCGAACTTTAAAATACGCGCGTTACCATGGCAACATCAACAACTCGAGAAACGAAGTCTAAGAATGACAATTATTTTATTATTGATCTGACAGGAGTACCTTGTACGTCAAAACCTTCATTCGAACAATTTTTAACAATCTTCTGTAAGTTCCTTGTGGCATTACTTATTATTTTTTCTCTTATTACTAGTTAATCTTGACAACGGTAGCTGGAACGCTACCGAAACGTTGAAATAAAAATGAAAAACATTATTGTGGTTTGATTCCCAATAAATAAGAGAACAATTTTTTAACAATTTCAATTTTATAAATGAAAATGGAAAGTACAGTTGGTATTGTTTGAGATATTAACTTCCATCAAAATGCAAATTAGTTTATGTTTTCCTCATTTCCATGACAACGCAATTCAACCACTTTACATTATTAGTTCTTATTTCCATGTCTTGTGGTTATAATAGTAATAGATACCATAGTAGTAGTGGTATTAGTAGTAGTAGTAGTAGTAGTAGTAGTAGTAGTAGTAGTAGTAGTA
>CAJUYI010006172.1:0-14212 GCA_910591695.1 Galerucella pusilla
TTTTTTATAAACAAATATACACACAACGAATTCTAATTATTCAAATTAATATTTAAAATGAGGACAATTATTAAAATTACTCATTATAACATTGGGTAATTTGTATTTTTTCAAGTTTTCACTCTGACACTTCCGTTAAATTTACTGACAACACAAAAGTTTATACAACAAACGACTAAATTCAAGGAAACTAGATACTAATTACGTAGCTAAAAAAGAGTGTTAAAATGAAAACCCCATTTAAAAAGCCTTGGTCATTTACGCACGCTTTTGGGTGTTATAATGAAAGTCCCATATAAAAAGCTTTGTTCATTTACGCAAGCTTTTTAACGTATGTAAAATATGATTTCACACATTTTTTTTGGTTCGTAAATGCCTAATTTTAAAGGTGGTCGTAGATAAAAATGTATTTTTCATATAATAATCAATACACAAGTAAGAAGCAAGACTCGTCATGTGTAAACCCACAGATTGTTATCATTCGGAAATTTTCACAGATTAACTTAGAACTGTTGATGGGCTTCTTAGTGTTGACCAACCTATAAAATACAATATCAAGATTAAAATAGATATCCATTTTGAAAATATTTTGGTATTAATATCAATTCCAATCAGAATAAGAAGGGCAGTTTATTTAAACATTGCTGTAGAATCTACCCGTAACACTGGAGTCTTGTTCAAGTTAGATTTTAAATAACTCTTTTTTCCACACAACAATTTGTAATATACAAGATCAAGACCAAGTTATGCTTGGGTTTCTATTATTATAGTAGCAAAGGATTTAGGGCACTTCAAAAATCTGTGTTTTTAAAATAGTGATTGCAATATTTCCGGAGATGTTTTGACAAAATACATCAATTTTGGATTAGAAAATGAACAAGAATTTTTATGGAATTTCAAAGATATCTCTGAAACTAAAAACTAATATTAAACAAAAAACTAAGCTTAAATAGCAGCTTCTACCACACTTTCATTAATTTAACTTTATTTCTCATATGCTTTTGACTGCGTTCCTCATTTGTTGTGGTTAAATCTTGACGAATTCTTGCACAAGATCTGCCCGATTAGGTGGACGTTTTGAATTATAATACCCAATAGAAACAAATCAACGATTGCGGGACTACCTCGGCATATCCAAAGATTCGCAAAATTTGCATTTAGCATATAGCCAATCTTTGTGTTATGAATTGATTAAGTGTCTTACTTATCACAAGTGGGAGTGCATCGATTTCGTCAGTGTAGTTCATTTGTTAAAAATTCGTGCATTGAGGTTTCTTTCGAAAAATTAGGGCCCAAATTTTAAATACTCCGCACCACACGTTGACCTTACCTCAGAATATTGTCGTTTGCAGATTAACGTTCAATGTGGGTTTCAGTAGCCCAATACCGTACGTTTTGGACGAGACGACTCCATTGGTTGAAAACGAACCTTCATAATAATTTCCAAAAAAGCTTTATTATTAAGATACTTTTTTTTACGCCAATAATCAAAATTCCATCGCCAGGTTCTGAAATATGGAAGTATTTGAGTTTTTTTCAAGACATCTTCTAATAGTCTCTCTTGACAGAAATGAATCTAAACTAGCATGTCTTGAGCTAGAATGCAGATTATATCTAAAATATAATAAAAAATTATACAAAGAATAACTATAGAAAGTTGTAATATATGTTACTAGTTTCTTAATTATTATGCAATCGGGAAAAAATTGTTGAAAATTACACTTTTCAATTGCTAGCATAAAATACTATTTTCTTACTAGTGCACAAAGAAAATATCCAGTTTCGGCTGCAGATGAGGTAGCAGAAAATTCACTAGTTGTAAACTTTCCAAAGAGCAACTCGTAATAAGAAAGTAAAAACTAAACTAGGACATGTTGTCTAACTAAAGCCTTATTAACAATAAATAGGATAATAGCATATTAACGTGAATATTATTCTAAAATATAAAAATCAGACATTTAAATTTAAGTAAAGTAATTCTTATCTTTAGTTACCTTTCTCACCTGATACCTGCCCAGGTACCCTTAGGCTAGCTCCACAAACACACAGGTATTCAAAGCACATGAGATGCTACTGAGAACCTAACATTTCATCTACATATTTGAAAATAAGTTATGTCTTATCGCTCTGGGATCCTACTCTATAATGAATAGTAATCAATCACTCTATCTCATGTGGGGGCCTCCCAAAAATGTGGTAAAGTAATAAACAATATCCCATTAAACAGTAGTTATATAATTGAACTAAATAATCAGTGTGTAGTTTCAATAAACACTATTACATTAAAGACTTCTGCAAGTAAAATGCCAAAATATAAAAGTGTAAAACTTCTTAAGTTACAATTTTCAAATGAAAATTCAAAGACGATCTCTTTAAACTCAAGTAAACAGATCTCATTAAACAGATTGTAAATTTGATGTAATAAACGACTCAATTTGGTAGACTTTCGTTTTTTTATCAAATTTATTTCAAAGTTACGAAATATTTTTTGCAACACCTCAGTAGCTTACCATTTTCTTGTCCCTATTACCTGGCAGCTGCATTCAAACAGGTATATTGATATTAGTAATAGGGTACAAGCATAAATTTTGCTATTGGTGGGAATTGACGCTTCATCAGGTCTCCTAACACCTTGCATGCCTATTTTTTCAAAAAAATATGAACTTCACTTTTAAAATGACTTTAAAAATCATAAAATTTACGTCATAAAGATGGCTGCCCCATGGTGTGACGTCATATGTTTACGTTCTTATTCGTGTATCACGCTCTGAGTTCTTGTCACCTCATTTGTTTCTGAAAGGTTTAAAAATGGATAAAGCCAAAAAAAACTTTGTATTCCAAGTATTGCATTGTTCCAGTGTGTAAATCAACGTGTATTAAAACTCCAGACAAAATATTTGTTACTTTACGGTGGCGCAAGCAAAAATACACTTAAAAGTACCTACTTCTATGCTGGTAATTTTTATTCTTGAATAGTTTGAGGTTATGTACCCATATGTCTAGAAATCAACCATAAAATATCATTTTCTCACGACCACACATCGAAATATGGTTGGTATATATTATATAAATAAAACAGTTTAAATCGTACTTACGATAATGCTTTAACTTCTCTTATTTCCTCTGCATTAAAGCAGCTGTTTGACTTCATAAATTTAAGCAGCATAAATGAGTCTACTTTGGGCAAGTTATCAGTTTGTGCTTTTACAAAACCTTCGCTAGCCATATCTTCACTCACAAAATATGAAAGAATCGTCACTGAGCACTGAACTAGTAAAGATAGAGATAATTTTGTCATAGAGAATGCTGAAAGCGTGTTGCTTGATAATCTTTGATTCAATAGTTTTAAAATATTCTCGATAATTTTTTACTGAATATAGTAACCAATCAAATCACTTAATTTCAAGTCATGTGTCAAATTTCATCCAATCACCGCTGTATTACAGCGAAAATACCCTACCTGTGGTGTTTTCAGTTTGATGTTTATTTTTCATTAAAAATTAATTAAACGTCAAACTGACAACTGGATTAAAAATGTCGCGAAGATTTGGTGTTGCATCTAACGATTCAATTAATTTACCAATTGTACTTTTCACAACTGTAGTTTTAAATAAAAATGAATAATATTTGATTAAAACTAATAGTTTGTATTAAAAGTTATTGAACGTCAGATTGACTGAGTGAAAAATTATCTTATCGAATACTCTTGATAAATACTCAAAATTTTGTCGTAGAGAATCCTTCAAGCGTGCTGCTCAAAGATAATATTATCAAGCAACACGCTTTCAGCATTCTCTATGACAAAATTATTTCGGTATTATCAAGACCCTAGGGGTATTACTCCTGAAAATATCGAATATTTATGTCACCTTTCCACTTTACGTTGACTTTTAGAAATAAAAAAAGCACACACAAACACGTAATGGTCTCAAACAAACATATAAATGATATTTTTACGTCGATGAAGCAATTAATAGTTGATTAAATTACAATATAAACACAAAACTACACATAACCTAATATTGACATTGACAAAAGTAAACAAGCATGAAGCAAGATATGATATGACATCACACGTAAAATCGGTAGCGTTCGGAAATCCTCGGGTCGTGGTCGGAGACTGCAATAAAATTTGAATTTTATTTTTAAATTTGGAAGTAATTTCCAATGGAAACTGGTTTATTTCCTATTATTAGTCATCTTTGATATCAACTTTACTATTATAAATTAATATCTAAGCAAAATATGAAATATGCGTGTACCCTATTGCACTCCAGATAATTTAATAACAAAAATAACATACTATTAGGTTGCTTGAGAAAATTTGGTTGTAGGTCTTTGAAGTTGAAAAATTGGAGCGAACAAAATTGTCAGATAGAAAGACATTGCGTGTACTATTCCCTGCTATAGAAGTACTACAACTGTGCACAGGTTTCATATTTATAGTAAAGACAAGGACCAATAAATTTATTATAGAGCAATATTTTGGATTGAATGAGATGTTTTTTTTTTATTAATTTTAATGAAAAAAGCTCTTGAAAAACTGTAGTGTATACATTAAAACTGTAATGAAAAATTTTATTAAAACAAACATGAGAACAATATTCTTGAAAAAAATATTAATTTGTGTTTAGGCCGAAAATATAAAACTTATTATTGAACAATTAATCATCTCATTTCCCAATTTCAAAGTATTACAACTTCTATCTGTGACCAAATTTTCTCAATCAACCTTATACTACGTTCAGAGCCGGATATATGGGGGGCAAAGTGTGCACTGCACACGGCCCCGCGCCATAGTGACTTTATCACGATAATGGAATACATAATACAGACACGTGCCGTCGCTGAAGCAAAAATACTCTAAAAGTTTTTTTTTCTTGGCCCCACATTTAATTATGCACACAGCCCCGCAAATCCCAAGACCGGCTCTGACTACGTTAATTGTTATCAAGATATCTTAATAAGTTAATTTTAAAACTAGTCTTCATTGGTTGACAGATGAGTGCAATTACTAATATCAATTCACTTGTTTGAATGATTGATAGATAGATAGATAGATAGATAGATAGATAGATAGATAGATAGATAAATTTATTAATCTTTGTGTATCATTTACATGACATAAGACAAGTCAAATTACAGAATACTAAGGTAAAAGTAGGTTAGACAGTAATAAACTTGATAAGAACATTAGAAGCAAACAATAAAATTACAAAACGGAGTAAAATTACGAGACTGATAAAGTATTGTTAAAATTTAAGGTAAAATTAAATATATAAAATTACAGAAATTAATGCCCAATTTCACCAACCATTTCCTAAAGTTAGGTAATACCTAAAACAGATTTTGGAATGACAAAATAGAATTTACGTTTCACCATGCGCTAAGAAAGGCCTAAACATGATATAAAATACCCAATATTGTCACTCTCAAGTAATTCTTAGCGCGTGGTAAGACGAAAATTTCACTTAGCAATTCCAAAATCTGATTTAGGTATTACCTAACTTTAGGAAATGGTTGGTGAAATTGGGCATAAGTGTTATTGTTCCAGCCAATAAATTCGTCTAGAGAATAAAAACAATTTTCAGTTAAAAACAACTCTAAACTTTTGTTAAACTTGTTAAAATGTTTTATTTCTTTGATTGAGTCAGGTAGCAAGTTAAAAAACTGACCTCCTGCATACATTGGAGACTTTTTTAGTTGAAATCGATTGAATCGATTTAGGTGGATATCATCTCTATTTCTCGTGTTATAATTATGGACTTCTTTATTTATTTGAAACTTAATCTTATTAAGAAAAGTGTAGGTTAACAATTTAAAGAGATAAATACATGTGCAGGTAATGATGTCATTCTTCTTAAATGTATCTTTACAAGATTCGCTATACCTCAGGTTGAAAATTAGACGAATGAATCGCTTTTGAAGAATGAATATTCGTTCAAAATCTGTTGCTCGGCCCCACACAACTATATTGCAGCTGATAGCAGAGTATATAAAAGCATAATACAAGATAAGTAGGTGACATTGATAAAAATTTGATTTTAGATTATTGAAAGCAAAGTAGAGTTTATTTAGTTTTTTACAGAGAGAGTCAATTTGATGGTTAAACTTTAGTTTGGAATCTAATTCCATTCCAAAAAATTCAGTGTGCTCTACCGACTCAAACTTCCTATTGTTTAATGTAAAAATTAAGTTGTTGCCTTCCCTAAGAGGAGATGGTTATTTGTGCAGATGCCAGGTAATAGGGACGAGAAAAAGGTAAGCTACTGAGGTGTTACATGTTGTATATATTATAAACTTTTCACTGTAATTTGTCAAAAAAAGTTACCATCGCACCAAATCTCTGAATGTCGGCGTTTGGATTCTACAGGAGGTCAAAGTTTCAGGTATTGACGATTTTTCAAAAAATCCTGAGGGTCATTTTCATCATACAGATCTGAATTTTTATGATGAAATAGTCCACAATATGTGCATCAAAAAGTGAAAATGAAAGTTTCTAGAATCAAAACTGGCGGGTGTAAAGAGGGTTAAACTTAATTTTTAGTGATTTTTATCAAACTTTTTTTAGAAAATTTCATTTTTGCTGTATACCCATATGCAATTGTTGCTACTTGCAGTAAATGAGAGGGCGATCATATTTTGAATTTGAACCAACCATCCAACTTCAAATATTCCGAAGATACTGGGCAATAAAAATATATTTTCAATTTTAGAAAATTTATCCCTCTATACACTCAGGTGCAAAAAAAAACAGGCCGCCTATTTTTTTCTCAAAATCGGCTATATTTGTTTATTATTTTGGCTTTTGGTTTTTTATATTTTACCAACAGAGGACTTCCTCCTGGTATAAAAAGACAAGAATATGTTACTACTAAACTTAATAAACAATGACATAAATAAAGGAAAAATACATGTATGCTTAGTAAAATTTATGTTAACAACAGCAAACTTTAGAAGTACAGAAAACAAAATTTAACATATAAAATAGACTTAAGTATTTGGTATTTCCTCCTCTAGCCCTAATTATTGCTTGCATACGGCGTGGCATACCACTAATGAGCTCACAAACTGCATTCTGAGGAATATTCTCCCATCCTTCTTGAAGAGCTACACGAAGCTCATTTAGTGTGGTTGGTGCTATAGCACGACTTCTAACACATCTGCCTAACATGTCCCACACATGTTCTATAGGATTTGCGACCGGAGAACATGCTGGCCAGTTCATTTTTTCAATGCCAACTTTTGTCAAGTATTCACTGACACATCTCGCTGAATGAGGTCTAGCGTTGTCCTGCATCAGGATAAAGTTATCGCCAATAAATGGAGCGAATGGAACCACCTGATATGCCAAAACTTCCTCAATATACCGTTTTGCAGTCAGTGAGCCCCCATTGATAAACACTAATTCAGTAGAGGCTTCACTTGATATGCCTGCCCATACCATTACGGAACCTCCGTTATGACTCATCCTAGGGCTAAAAGCACATTCTTGGAATCGTTCCCCATTTCGTCTCCATACTCGTTTTCGTCCGTCTGGTGAATGTAGCGAGAACCTGGACTCATCGGTAAAGAGTTGCAAAGTTGTAAAGAGTCCATTGCATAAGATTCCAATTGCTATGTTCACGAGCAAAGTGCAATCTCGCTACCCGGTGACGTGGAAGTAACTTAGGCCCAGTTGCTGGCCTAAAAGCTTTTAACCCAACCTCATGTAATCTTCGGCGAACTGTCCATTTACTAACATTTTTACCACGAACCTCCAGAAGTCGATTTCTTCTCTGTACTGAAGTCAAATGACGATCCCTTAGAGAATTTAGTACAATAAATCTGTAATCTTGAGCGGTAGTTACCCCTATTCCTACCAGGCCTTCTTGTGTTTCTTCCTGTATCCCCAAAACGTTGTAACACCCTTTGAATGGTAGAACGACTAACATTGAGTAATCGAGCCACATATCTTTGGCTTCGACCATCTTCCACAAGAGCTACTGCTTTAGCACAATCTTCAGCACTTAAAACCATAATCAAGACTTTAAAATTGTCAACGTTGATATTGACAATATTAACATTAACAAAAAATTGCCTAGCAACCGCCCAACAATTGAAAACACATAAGCTCCTTTCAAATTGCACGAATGAAATATGGAACTTTTGAATTTGAATTTTCCAAAATGTTCTTTTTTTATGTAAAACGAGAAAATACACATGTATTCCAACTTTTTGTATTTAGAAGGAAGTCCTTTGTTGATAAAGAATACAAAATATAATTTAAAAACCAAAATAATAACCAAATTAAGAGAATTTTGAAAAAATAAAAGGTGGCCCGTTTTTTTCTGCACCTGAGTGTATTATCAGCTTCCACCAATATTTAGGTGATTTGTTGAAACTATGTTGCTAATATGCATACAAATGTGTCAACATCTGTGCTTATTAATCTGAATCCAAATGAAGTTGCTGCGATGGTACAAAAAATATGGGGAAAGGATGGTTCACAATAATTTTGAAATGATTACTAAAATCAATGATTTTTTTTCATTTTTTGACATAAGGTAGATGAGTCTTGATCGAAAAGTTCTACAGTGCCTACTTTGCGAATGCTACATAAACTTCGAAACATTTCAATGACAATATATCTGAAATGAGATTTCATGAATATTTAAAAGTTGCAGCTCATGCAAAAAAAAATATTTCACAGAATATTAGTATTCATTGATCATTATTATATTTATTAGTTTTTGTTCATTCTTACATAACTGGAAGATTTTTCATTTCAATCATTGAGTCTGCAGTTACTTTTTTATTTTTTGAAAAATCTTCAAAATATCAAACTTTGACCCCCTGTAGAATCCAAACTCTGACATCCAGAGAGGTGTCACATTGGTAACTTTTGTTCAGGATGGCTTGGGATACATCAAATTCAGAGATTTTCACCCAAACTGGTTTTCCATAAGATAAGTGAAGGGTTCTTCAATTAATAATAATCATGACGGGTTTTTGACCTCCATTAACCTAGCAGAACCATTTAGGAAATTTGAATTTTTGAGTATGCCATAATTTGTCGCTAATTTATTACCATAATTAAAAATTTGTCGCTCGTCGTTTTTAAAAAAAAAACCCATGGTTCTGCTAGGTTGATATTAAGCTAGCAGAACCACTTTTTACCTAATCAACTTTCGAAAAAATTAATACCACCATAATTTGTCGCTAATTTATCGCTCTTTTATTACCGTAATTACAAATTTGTCGCCCTTCGTTTAAAAAAAAAAACCTATGGTTCTGTTAGGTTGATATTAAGCTAGCAGAACCACTTTTTATCTATCAATTTTTAGAAAGAACTGATATTACCATAATTTGTCGCTAATTTATCGCTCTTTTATTACCATAATAACAAATTTGTCACTCCTCGATTTTTCAAAAAAGTCCAAGAATTTGATAAGCGTATACGAGTTTACATCTGCCGAAGAACTTCACATTCATCTTTTGGACAAAAACCATAACTTGCCGCTAATTTATCATCATAATTAGAAATTGGTTGCACGTTGTTTTTTTTAAACCATAACTTTATTCATAAATATGAAGAATTACTTTGTACGAAGATTTACTACTATAATTCATAGCTAATTTAATTTGTCAGATTTAGGATAATAGAGGGTAGGTAGGTATAAATTAGTCTTTTTATCTTCAACTGTCATATAACGGATACGATTTGACACTATTTTCAGTGCCATAATGACGTATATTACCGCACTAGTGCGTTTTTGACTACATTACCGCACTAGTGCGATAATAAGAATCTAGAGAAATATCAATACCAGAATTAAATATTTAAAATAACACTGGAAGTTGCATTTTCAATTTCCGAAAGTAGATTGTCAATGTCAATGCCTTTCAAACAAGATATCACTTGCCATTGCCATAAGGTCCTATTTAAAATTATTGGCCAGAGTGGCACTGTGACGTCATCTATCACTATTACATCACCTGTTACCATCCGTAGAGAAGTTTACAACACTTTATTTTCACCCTCCAAATTTTATTAATGTAAGTGTAGCCGTTCAAAAGATACGAGGGGGGAGGGGACTTTTGAATAGCACTGTATAAACAATATAATGGGTAATGTTTTCATTAAATAATTCGACTTACGATATTTGTTTATTTATAAATAACAACAAAAAACTGTAGGCTTTGTAATCAATCCCATTAATGGTAATAAAAATGCCTTCCTGTTAAAAGGTTTTGAGAAAGATATAAAGTGTTTACAATATTACAACTTATTAACTTCATAAATTATTGTTTGACTTGTTGCTTATGATGCACACAGCTGATACTTTTGAAAAATTATCTATAATCTGAGAAAATTGAACAAAAAAAGTCAGTTTTCATTAGATTTAATATAAATAATTACGTGGGGATGACATTTGAATTTTTTTGGAGTTTGAGTTCTTTGTCCTTCAAATTATTCATTTCAATGAAGACATTTCCTCTTGGTGCTATCCCAGTGTAGTGACCCATTATTACATTTTCATTTGTCCTGGTATTGTATGGATTCTTGATCTCTACAACTCCCAACAAACTATACATTTTTTGGATATCTAGAGGGTCACGAAATTGAATTTCAATATTTTCTAAATGGAACGAAGGGGCTTTCCCGTTACCAAAGTCTATGGGAACAATAAATACTATATCTCCTGAAAGTGTCAAATCGTATCCGTTATATGACAGTTGTAGATAAAATAGTATATTATGCAATGAGCACAAAATGACCATTTTGTTGCGAGATGCATACTATACTTTTTCTATGCCAACATATCTAATAGGTACACAGAAATAGAAGCCTATAAATATGTATTTGTAGAAAACAACTATGAAACTACTCGTTACCTTCTAAAACTTTGACAGAAACGATCTGCTGACACTTCATCAATTTGTCGCTGGACGTCATAATTTGACAAGCCGTAGTTGCTGAAGGCTATCAGCAATCCTACCACGAAATCTAGACTGGTTAAAAACTGCAAAGAGTCCCTTAATAAGCTGGCAAGAGACAACACAGTGTCTCTAGTATGGGTGCCGGGACATGAAGGGACTGCTGGTAATGAATTGGCGGACCAGCTAGCTAAACAAGGCTCTAAAGGAGACTTTATAGGTACGGAACCGTTCCGTGGAATCACAAAGGATTACATAAGAGGGGAAATCCGGAACTGGCTAGACAAAGAACACCAAATTAAATGGAGGTTGACAGAAGGTCATCTTCACACAAAAAGTCTACTGAAAAGGGTAAACAAAGAACTCTCAACCAGTTTATTGAAACTGAGCAAGAGACACTTGAAGACAGTAACCGACCTGGTTACTGGACATTGCACTCTAAGGAAACATTTGTACAGAATGGGAATAGTCAGTGAACCTTTCTGTAGGAAGTGCGAACTAAGGGATGAAACACCTATTCATATATTCTGCTCATGTAAGAACTTAGAAGGACTCAGACAGAAGCATTTTGGAAAGGAAACTATACAACCATCAGAACTACTTAAAATCCCCCCAAATAAGCTAGTGGCCTATATAGAGGACACGAAACTTTTGGAGTGGAAGTAGATAACATTGGGAATGGTACAATGACTTAGGTCAAGTGCCCGGGCTGTTGAGCACAACCCAAACGTTTGAATGAATGAATGAATGAAGCCGTAGTCGTTGTGATTTTAGTGTGAACCTAAACCTAACACGAAATATTCCATTTCTCATTTGTTGCTTAGCAACTTGCCTAGCAGCCGATGCAAAAATGAAATTCTGTACAAAATGTGCTTGTTTATGATTGAAGATACGGTTACAAAATGAACATTTATCGAGGTTGTAGAAAAAATCTAATTTGTACCTACCCTTTATTACCCTAAATCTAACAAATTAAATTAGCTATGAATTATAGTAGTAAATGTTCGTACAAAGTAATTCGTAATATTTATGAATAAAGTTATGGATTACAAAACCACGTGCGACCAATTTCTAATTATGATGATAAATTAACGGCAAGATGGTTTTTGTTGTCCAAAAGATGAATATGAAGTTCATCGGCAGATGTAAACTCGTATACGCTTATCAAATTCTTGGACTTTTTTGCAAAAACGAGGAGCGACAAATTTGTTATTATGGTAATAAAAGAGCGATAAATTAGCGACAAATTATGGTAATATCAGTTCTTTCTAAAAATTGATAGATAAAAAGTGGTTCTGCTAGCTTAATATCAACCTAACAGAACCATGGTTTTTTGTTTTAAAATGACGAGCGACAAATTTTTAATTATGGTAATAAATTAGCGACAAATTATGGCATACTCAAAAATTCAAATTTCCGAAATGGTTCTGCTAGGTTAATGGGGGTCCAGTTTTGAATGGTTTGCCCAATCAAATTATGTACAGAAACTTATTTCATTCAATAGAAGATTATGTTCATCTGGTTGACAAGTTGGTGAAGGACTACTTCAGACTATTATATCAAAAATCTCCTTTTCATACTACATGTATAAGAACATCTCCTTACATACCTTCTTTCAGTAATTGTCAAATATTTAGTAAATTATTACCTGCTATATGCTAATTGATTGGAAGCCATCAATAGAATAGATGCAGAGTATCTGTCAGTTGTATACCTTATCAATCTTTCCACAAAATTTGTAGTTGTTTCTCTGCATCGAAATCAACCCATTCAGAAGTAATTATTTTGGGTCACGTTAAATAGAGTAGGTACACCATACCCCAGATATCTAAGCAAAAAATCAATAGTAAGTTAAATATTAGCAACATAAAAACAAACTAGTTTTAATTGCTCCAATTCAAGTGACAATAAAGTCTAGCATTTCACCTAGGAAAAATACATCAATGCAAAAAATAACTTACATGTTCAGGATATTATTACACTTTGTTCACATATTATTAATATGTGCTCACGATAGAATAAATTGTATCATGATTTGGGCTTTGTTTGAGTTTATTAGAAAATTACCAATACAGGGGTCCGGTGAACTATAGGGAAACACGATTCTATGACTGATTTTGTGAAAAATCGATAGTTCTCACCTATTTTGAAGATTATTCGTTGAAAAATTTGAGGGTTATACACAATTTACAGAGAAAAGTCCAATAAAAGATTTTTTTATCCACTTGAGCCATCGCCCATCACTTTTTGGCCCGATATTTTATACAAAAAACAGTTAAACTATATCGCACTGTACAGGAGAGTGATCAACAACATGTATTCTCGCAATCTGTGAAAAAAATTCAGTCAGATTCTTCATAACATCATTTAAATAACCACTTTTATAAAATGCATATTTGAAAGACAACCAATTTGTATGTGAATTGTGAACATATTGTGAATAATTTTAATGACAGAATTGACAAGTGGTCTGTGGAATTGACAGATATTTTTCCATGAAACGTAATTCATAACCAAAACCATAAAACTAAATATGCATTCCATGGCCACCTAGATGCATTCTCTAAAATTTCCTTTTCATCTTTCAATGTAAATTTGATTATACATTTTTGGGTCACAATAAAAAATAAAATTGTTCACACAATTCCATTTTCAAATAAATATTACGTTTGTGCCTCTTCACTCCATTTTATACTTTACATATACCTACCATGAAACCAAAATGATAGTTATGCAACCTACAGAGCATAAAACTCTGGGGTGAGTTCGAGAACATCACACTGGTTGAAATTTTGCACTTGATTGATGGGGGTAAAGGGCGATCGTAGTGCGACGCTCCATCGAATGAGTTCTCGAACAGATTTACCTTCTTGTGGCTGTTAACTATAACCATACTTTTTTAAATATCATTAAATATTATTATTTAAATATTACATTGTGTATTTGAAAAAGGGGAAGGAAATATAATCATTACATTCACCCTTCCCCTTAAAATATATCCAATACTTTGTAATGAATAATAAGTTATTCAGGAAGGGAAAGGGAATATAAACATTGGAATCCACAGCACATATGTCTGTGCTGGAATCACCCTTCCCCTTAAAAGATATCCAATACTTTGTAATGGTCCTTAAGTTATTTAAGCAGGAGAAGGGAATATAAACATTGGACTCACCCTTCCTATTCTTGATTTACTTGCGCGTACCAAAGTATTAATAATAATAATAATTCTTTATTTTCTTTTGGACAAACAACAAAGTTTGTATAGAATTAGTCACAATGAAAACTTAAT
>CAJUYI010006173.1:2202-14209 GCA_910591695.1 Galerucella pusilla
TTCAAATGGTCACTTGATTTTGCCTCGTATTTTTTTGTTGCACCCTGAATATGTTGAAAGAATGTTTGGTGTTTTTTCACTGATATGTCATAACAGTAGTGAACGTTAATGTCTTTTCAACGATACGTTAGTTGAATAACGATAATTTTGTATCATTCTGTATTATGAGAAAACCGAGTAGCTATGTGTATCGTAATTTAAAAGGATGTCACTTGTCTTTCTAATGATACATCCTGTATATGTTTCGTAGAGTGTCAACATGAGATCCTTTTGACAGCGTTACACCCTGTAGACGGTCTACTATCTAGATGTCCTCTCAAATGGTCACTTGATTTTGCCTCGTAATTTTTGCTGCATCCTGTATATGTTAAGTTTATCATCATAAGGACACAAACCGATTTTTGATTGCTCTACACTATTGTTTTTCCCATTTTTTGCGGTAGATTGTTACTTCCTGTTACAATGATAGATAAACTTGTAACGTTCGTAGGAATTTCAGAAAAACAATTATTTGCAAAGTTTAAAAATATTATTGATAAAAAGAAATTATTTTTGTCAATAAAGTTTTGAGATGATTTAAAAGGTCTCCATTAGGACATGGGATATCAAATAGGTTTCAATTAAAGGGTCCGGCTGCACCAAGTTTTTTTTTGGTGAACTCATTATATTTGTAGTATGTGGTGTTTTTGGAAAAGTGTTTCCGTCAATGGAATGCTCCTGTAACATCTGTGGGTAGTCCAGGGAAAATATCTTTTATTTGTCCTCTATTCTGGACAGTTTTCAAGTTCTTGTCAAATTCAATATGATTTTAGGTATAATTCAATTATTTTCCTCAAGTATTTGTAGAGCAGGAAAATCTGCTACATAGTATTTACGGTCATTGACTGCTATGAAATTATCTGAAGAATTTTGAAAAATTTGAATTACGGGACCCACTTCTTCAGGTAAATAATCATCGAGTATTTCTGGTTGCGAGGGAATAAGTTTCGAGTTCAAATCAATTTTCCATAGGGAATTTTCATTAATAATTTATAAATGGTAATTTTCAAATTCACCAGCCAGGGCAATGAACATATACTCCGGCGTCGCATAAATTTTTATCCGGTTCATTTGGTTGATGTCCAACTGTCTTTGTAATCGGTGGCAGCGCTGATGTGGGTTTGAAAGGAACCCTTTTTTTGGTCTATAAAGAGCTTCAAGGGTCATTTTATCATCCTCATCCAATTTAGGAGCAATGTTGAATTAATACATTATTGCTGCCTCACACTGTGAGCAATTCCTTGGATATGCCCAATTTCATGAATTGATACCATAAGTAGGCAAGTTCGATCGCCTGAAATCCCTCTAAACTTTTCATCACCATCAATATGAAGTACCATTTGACGTGACAACGTGGCATTTGACGTGACAATGTGACATTTGACGTGACAACGTGACGTTTGACGTGACATTTGACGTGACAACGTGACGTTTGACGTGACAACGTAACGTTTGACGTGATAGCGTGACGTTTAACGTGACAACATGACATTTGACGTGACAACGCGACGTTTGACGTGACAACGTGACGTTTGACGTGATAGCGTGACGTTTGACGTAATAGCGTGACGTTTGACGTGACAACGTGACATTTGACGTGACATCCAACAGTAGTGATATGTAGCAGAAGCAGGTCCATTTAGTTGGAGTTTATTTGGCATATCGTGTCCTGAAGAGGGTCTACTGAAGCAAAACAATGCTGTCAAGCATAGACCATAACAAAGTATTATAGACTCTCCCATTGAAAATATTCCATATATGATTAATACATAATGACCTTGGGCGGGCTTGTTTCCTCCACTTCACACAACGCATTTAATTTCTACAGGGTGGTTATAAAATGGGGGTTCATCAGTGAGTGTTAAATAACTCAGAAGGACATCATCATCAAAAGCGTCCCCTGCTGGATTATTCTTCTTTCAAGAAACGGGCATTGTTTGTTATCGATTGTTCGAAACAGGAGGAAAGCATGAAGGCGTCCACAGTCGATGTGAAACTTGACATTGAAGCAAACATAGGCTTTCCCGAAAATACCAAAGTCTATTGCATCATAATTCACGATTGCGTGATGGAATACTTCCCCCTCACCGAAATTGTTAAAAGCTTGAACTAGTTGCTGATCAGAGTTAGTGTTCGAGCAGACGTCAACATGAGAATAGCATTCGTAGACATTCAAGGTTTTGTCGTAGACGGGATTTTCGTTGCCAAAGAGCTCACCATAGAAATTGGCTTCAAAAGTTCACATTACATATTTTTACCACCGCAACCGTTTTCCACATTGAGCAACGAGGACAAAAAGACCACATCATACTTGGAAAGAAATGTGCACGGCATTCGATACTCTTCAGGAGATGTAGAATATTCTAAAGTAAATGAAATATTAGAAAGCAAGTTATTGTATGCCGCAGACTACATTTACGTTCGAGGACAACAGAAAGCCGAGTTTCTGCAAAAGAAATGTCACATTTTCGGTATTTTTCCACATATTATTGACGTTTGCAAATTTGATGGTACGCCGTGTGAAACAGGAAACTTTGCCCACGATCCAAACCCCTGCCACGCCACTGGAGTATATTCGTGTACCGAAAGAAATGTACAACGCCTCCGCCACTGGTTTTCAAATACTGTATTACCATTATAAATAAAGTTTTTTTAAAAAAACATGGGTTTTATTAAAACACTCTGTATATTCATCAACTTTTATATTACATGAAGATTGGAATTTTCGTTTTACAATTTTTAAAATAATTTTTAAAATTAAAACAAATACAGCCACTAATATTACACATGACATTGCGAAAACATTATTATTTTCATTTTTTATTTCCTTTTCTGTTCTGTTGAACATGGTGTAGGTTGAATACGTCTTAACGGATAAGTAGTTTGCGGCAGTCTACGGGCTTGGACCTCTTCAGACAACCAGTGAAGACTGCTCCACGTCACTTTCTTATCAGATAAACTAAGATTCTCCATTTGTTTCATAACCCCACTTTTATCTTTATGGAAAGCAATATCTTTCTTTAATTCACCAATGCCATTAATAAACTCTTCAATTCGACGTCTGTACTCTTCTGAAGACATATTACGAAAGAGAACATACGTAGAACCGTTTGATGATCGTTTAACGACGTGTCGTTTGACATAACGATGTGACGTTTGACGTGGCGTTTGACATAACGATGTGACGTTTGACGTGATGTTTGATGTAACAACATGACGTTTGACGTAACAACCTAACCCAAAGAGTTACTTTTAAGTCCCCCGGTAGAAACCAAATGCGCGCCGCCTTATCATCCAAACGGATCTTTCTCGACTACGTCACATTTTACAGTAAGAAGCGTACGGTGCGCTCGCTGTTATAAAATCGACCGTGGCGCGCCGCCTTATCATCCAAACGGATCTTTCTCGACTACGTCACATTTTACAGTAAGAGGCGTACGGTGCGCGCGCTATTCACATTGCAGCACCAATACCTTTCTTCGCTAATAATATGCATGAGAGCTTATGGCAGCATGTGTTGAATGCCTTGCTATAGACGCGAAGGTTGTGGGATCGAATCTCACTGAAGTTTTTTTCAGATTTTTAAATATACAACAGGACTAAAAATGGCTGCCGCTTTTACAACAGGACTAAAAATGGCGGCCTGCATTGAAATACTAAAAATGACTACATTCAAATTTGCCGCGCCACTCTCAGCGCCACCAAGCGGAGATTTTTGAAGTAGTGGCTCAGAATCCCCATAGCTCTATCTACTTGTAAGTATGTGCAAATCACCCTGTATTTTAAGAAAAGTACTGATATCTAGGTAACCAATACGTTTTAAACATCGTAAACTAATTTTAAAATACATGGTGTAACTTATTTATTTCATATAGAAAAAAAATAATTTCAGGTTGCATTAAGAATCACCCTGTATGGAATACCTTTAGAACTAGTATTTTTGATGCCAGAACATTGAATATGAAGTTACTTTTTATTTCTGATATTGTTTTCATTCAATATAAGAATTTCTTAGAATTCCAAAAAATCGTCCTCTTATAATTGAGTCCAGCCCTGGATATTTTGACATTTTAAACTATTTATGTGTAAGTTTACGATAAACTAAAACATATTAATGGTACCATCAATTGAAAATGCATATTTATTTGTTAATAATAGAATTACGTGGTCACGGAAAACAAGGATTTTTCAACTTTAATACCCTGTATATCGGAAACTAGTCATAGGATTGAATTGGTCCCATGGACACTTTTGGTCAGGAACGCCACTTTGTCATAAGAAAAGCGCGGGGTCCTTTGAACACCTATTAATTATAACAGCGATAGCAATTCGGTAGTCATGGATATCTAGTATCGTTGGTAAATAATTTCACCAAAGTGTTCGAAATAGTCGTCCATAATCACCTTGCGTTTCATGTCAGTAATATCATCATACCTAAACAACATGGTTTCATATCTGGTAAGTCCACAGTTACGAATCTATTTTGCGTAACACAATTCATTTGTGAAGTGCTGGAGAAGAGAAGAGAAGTCAAGTTGATATTATCTACACTGACTTTAATAAAGCTTTTGACAAAATTGACCATGGCCTACTTTTACATAAACTTAATTTATTTGGTGTAGATGACGTGTTAATTGGTATACTTACTTCTTTTCTTAATGATCGCACTCAATATGTTCAAACTTTAGGATACAAATCAGAGAAACCTTAATTTGGTCAATAATTGGTGTATCAGAAACAAGCTTCCTATGAGCCCAATTAAATGTAACGTAAGGTCCTTTTGTCGGAAAGAAACAACTATCCAATTTGATTACACCTTGTGCTACTACTACTACTACAGAATGTTCAGGCGAGCCTTGACCTAGCCAAACTAAAGTCACGGTTCCGGCACTGATGCCACTGGCGGGCCCATTATGCCATTCCTGCTACCTAGTCATCCATGAAGCCGAGCCCTTCAATAAAGGCCACAACCTTTTTCAGTGGATGCCTGCTTGTGTCCCCAGGAGCCATGACAGTGACTCCGAAGATTCGCCTGCGTAATACAGCCCAGTGTGGACACTCTAAGAGAACATGAACTGACATTTCATCAGTCACACCGCAACCCCTACATAGGGAACTTTCCTCTACTCCTAGATTGTAGAGGTGCTTCCTCATGCAGCAGTGCCCTGTTAGGAGTCCTGCTATCTTCCTCAACCTACTCCTTGGTAGTTCAATAGCTGCCCCAGCGTGTCCATCAGTCCATACACCTTGTGCAACATTGTCTTCGACAGACCAGATGTCCTGAAAGATCTGGGTGTTTATTTTGATCAAAGGTTATCTTTTATTCCTCATATACAAAAAACGGTCTCTGCAGCATATCGGTCGCTGGGTTTCATAGTTAGAAATGCGAAATGTTTCAAAAATATTAACACATTGAATATTTTGTTCTCGGCATTTCTAAGATCGTATGCATGTGTTATTTGGAGCCCGAATTATAATATTCATGTTTCCGCTTCCGCTAAAGAAGATACTTTAAGATACTTGTTTTTATCTATTTTTTTGGATTTTTTTCGTATTCTGTACGGCATCTTCTAATTGCTTAATCAGCAGCATTGTGAATAAAGTGTTAATTACTTCGTGAAAATGTACCGCGAAGAAAATTAATTTTTTGTTCGTATTTTATGAACTGCTGAATGCGATAAAGCTTTGCCAATTTATTGCTTGCACTTGTGTGTTATGGGAGAAGTGGAAGCCTCAATATTTTTGATAACAAGTACACCCTTTGTTATCTGGGTCAGTGGTTCCCAACCAAGGGATCATGACCCCCTTAGAGGTCGCGGAAGACATTTGAGGGGGTCGCCATTAGGCACCTAAGAAAAAAAATTCAACACGTTTAATTTTAATTAATAAATTATTAAAATTCCACCTAGGCATATGCAAGTGGTGCTTATCATTAATTAAAATTGTTAATTACATAAAATCTAGTGCTTTTTTAAAGATATGGTCTTAGATAACGGGTCTCTATACCTCATTTAAAAACCAGGAGGAGTGATTTGAATTTAAGTTGGCAATTCTGTAGACCTCTGATTGGTCAGATTTAGCCCAGTTTCACACAACACTTTTTAATATTGACATCAGCTGATAGTTTTCATTTTTGATAGTTCTGACAGATAAATAAATAAATATTGGATGAAAAACCAAAAGTATTCTCAAGCAGTGGGTACATTATTACTTTACATTTTTTTAAAGTAGTAAAGTCGGTTTAGCGAGTATTAAGGGGATACTGAAGTAGAGGAACATTATATAGTGCAGAAAATATTGGTGGAATACCAGGACTTTTGAAATATTGTGATGAGTGAATAAAAAATGTCGTTCGAAGAACAAAAATGTTGTCTGTGCTGGACAAAATTTTGCAAGCTTCAAAGAAACGTTCAGACTTTCTTGAAACAAATTAAATTTATCTGTGTCACCTTTAGACAAGTCAAATGTAGGTACTATTTATTTGTTATATACATATTTGGGAAGAAATCGTCAAAGTTCATCGGAAGAACATGGCATGGAAGATATAAAACAATATAAAAAAGAATGGGTTTAGTAGAAAATACATTATTGGTTTTTGGAGTTGAAAAGAAGGAAGAAGGTATCTCAGAATTATTTGAAAAGTGGTTTATTACAATTAATCCGGCAACATAAAGATAACTGTTGGAAATGTTTAAATTAATACTGCATACTGCTCTACAATGCTATTAATTTTGTAGTATTGTTATTGCCAGAACATATTATCAATTGTCATATTCTTTTCAATTTAATTGTAATAAATATAATTGAAGTAACTTGACTATCTGTAATTCTCCACCATCAACAATGACCATAATTTGTTTGTTGTCGATGTGAATCTGAATCTTCTTATGTTTGAAAAAGAAACGAAACAGGAACAAGTCTTACATTTTGTTTAATGCGTACGTACATCTGAAAAATATACTGCAGATCAGAGCAGAAATCGACTTATGACTAATGTCTTTGCTATCAAGTCATATTTAATATATTTGGAACACGACTGTTGACTACGTTTTCGGAACACACTCTTTAGTAACTAATCTGGTAACTTTTAGTGGTGTGAGTAAGACTTTTTAAATTACTCCTCCTGGTTTTTAAATGGACTATAATGTTCAATACAGTTCAATACAGCTCGTTGGTTGTCAAAAGTCAATTTTATCGAACGTGTCAGAGCTAAAAGACGAACTGAAAGTTTTTCGGGAAATGTATGTAAAGCAAAATTTCTCGCAACATCTTATTGAGCCAGCTTGGATCCAAAGAATCTCTTATCTATTCATTGGACAGCTTTGGCCAGTTGCAAAAATTAAATTTTGAAACTCCAGGGAAAAGACTTGCTTGGAAACATTCCAATGTTTGAAAACGTGCATAGATGAAGCCTCTGTAACAGGAATTTAAGAAGGATCTAGAAGAGGAAATTGATTACCACATTCAATTTCTGGAAAATAAGATTCATCACTACATTCCTGATGTGTCTGAGCAACAAACTACAGTGGTAAGGAACCCAATCCATACTTTTTCAAACTGACAGGAACTTTGGGATGTATAAGTCATGGGTTGTCAAAAAAAAACGGAATTTCCTTTTTTATTGATATTTTTTTTATTTATAGGTCGATTTTATTGATGTCGGTTTTGTTTAAAAGATAATTGATCAAGACACACTACTAATCTAATATTTCGCGTTTTGTTTAAAAAACAAAATGGCGGACACATCCAAACTTTACCAAACTTTAAAACTGACTGGAAAATTTTTGTTTCGCACTGTATATGTTTGCGAATTATTTTACGAAAGTTCAGACATTTGTGAATGTAACGAGAGGTCAAACATAGAAATCGGTCAAAAATTGTCTGATGTATGGCTCGAAAAAAACAAGTATGTTATTGGATTTTTTTTTTTTTTTTTCATTCAATTTATGTGCTCGGCAACTATGGCCACTTGCACAGGACGATTACAAAAAAACAGTGATTAATACAGATAGTTACAAAAAAATAAATTAAAGTTTATGATATAGTGATATATTTTTCAAGAAATTCAGTGTTGGCTCGATTTGGTTTGGGTCCCCTAGGATGTCTTGCAGCTGGGATTTGAGATTATGTTGTCGTCTTCTTGTGCTAAATTGGCGACAATCAACCAGGATGTGTTTAATGGTAAGTGGGCACTGGCAGCTTTGACAGGAAGGTCTGTTGCTTGAGGTCATTAAGTAGCTGTGCGATGAGTTTGGTGTGGCCTATTCGAAGAGCATACATTAAAATGCATATATGCCCAGCCAATCAGAACTCACAATGCTCTAGCCGACCGAATGAATCTTCGTGTCAACTCGTACGTCAAATTTTGTGAAAATTTGGCGGTATAGGATGGTTGAGTTTAGGTTAGAATAGAAACTTAGATTTCAGATCTTGTTTGCTTGATGATATCATAGATATTCTATTCTATATTTACGAGAATCTAATTGTATAAAACAATTTTAATTGTTTATTTTAATACTCATACTCTACTTGGCTAATTTTTATAGTGGTTTTGAATTTGATTTTCACTAATTATTTACTTTTCAGCATTTTTAAATCTGTTCATCTCCTAAACTTATCTTTTGCAGTTTAAAGTAGGGAAATATGGAATCACCGCGGTAATTATTTTTTTTATATTGTGGATGAGAACATCAAAGTTATAATATAAATCTTGTGTGTTTATTTTGCAGTCTACAGAAAGTGATTTGTGAATTTTGTGAAGTTGAATTTTCAAGTACATCTACAAGAAACAGGCATTTAAGAAAATTTCACCCCGAATCTATCGAGCAGGAAGAGAAAAAACATATATGTCCAATGTGTACCACTACAGAGAAGTTTTCCTATTATAATAATTTAAACAAACATTTGCTTGATATTCATCAATTAACTATTCAGGAATCTGTTTTAAATTTTAGGAATTATGAAGAATTCACATTTTGGAGAGCACAGGAAAGTAGGGAAGTTGATTATGCTTGTCAAAGCAGAAACAAATTTAAGAATGGTGAAGAACGCATATGCTACAATTGTAATAGAAGTGATATAAAAGGTAGTACCAATTTTTCCTTGTTAAATATGTGTTTATAAATTTATTTTTAGGATTCAGTAGCTCATGTAAAGTTCGACATATGAAATCTGGGGGGAGTATTCGCATCCGAGGAACATGTCCCTCCAGAATTATAGCGAAAGTCTCAACAAATGGTGAATAGTAGTATTCATTTAATGATAATAATAATAATATTCGTCATTTATTGGTACAACCAAATGGCCATCAACTGAAGTCCTTCAGCAAAAATTATTTTAATATTATTAATTTTGTAAATATTTTTTATTAGGATTAGTTCAAGTAACATTTATTGAAACTCATGTGGGACATGTGGACGAGCTAAGAACAAAGCGACTGTCAAAGGCTGAAGAAAGTATTGTAGTTGGACAATTAGCTGCAGGGGTAACAAACAACAGGATAATTCAAGATGCCAGAAAAATTCAAAATAATACAATTGAAAGAATAAACTTGATAACAAGAGGAGACTTAGCATATTTAATAAGGAAGTACAATATTGACAAAAAAAGGGACAATGATGACATGACAGCTACTACTTTAAAAATTGAAGAATGGAATAGACAAGGGAAAAACCATGCATTTTTATTCAAAAGAATTGGTATGCAGTATGCACCTACATACAAAGAAATTTGAAAATATGCAAGTTTTAAAAGATTACGGTGTAAAATGTAGGTGTTTTTTATTTTCAGGTGAACGTTACCCTGGATTGAAGGATGAAGATTTTGCAGTGGGTTACATGAATGGTGTAATGGAAAAGAAATTAAGAGATTTTAAAAGGATTATTTGTATTGATGGAACGCATGGAACAAACTGAAGAAATTTGGATCTTACAATACTTTTAATTAAGGATGAGAATAATATGGGATTTCCAGTGGCATTTTTACTTTCAAACAGACTAGATCAGACAATTCAAGAAATTTTTTTTAGGGCACTTCAATCAAGGCTGGGGGAGACATTTCAGACGGAATATATAATGAGTGATGATGACCCAAAATATTATAATGCATGGATTAAAGTTATGAATTCCTATGAGAAACCCAGAAGACTTCTTTGTACATGGCATATTATCAAAAATTGGAACATCCAAGGCCGATCAAAACTTAAGAAACCAGAAAATAGACAAGTTATGAAGAAGGAAATGAGGAGAATATTAAAAGAGACTAACGTTGAAAATTTTATGGTACTAAAGGAAAACTACTTCAGGCATTTAGAAGAGCAGGATGAAAATGATTTTTTGAAATACTTGCAGAAGTAAAGAATATATTACAAACAATAATATTAGATTAAACAATGATATTTGGTTTTAGCTACTATTTTCAGAGTGAAGAAAGGATCATGATGTGGGCCCATTGTTTCAGAATAAATGTAGGAATAAATACAAACATGGCTATAGAAAGTTTGAATAAAGTATTAAAATATAACAAAATGAGTGGACAACGTAATCTTAGGTAAAAATATAGGTACCCAATCATTATTTAAACAAAATATAGAATGAAAAATGTTGGCATAATAAAATGGAAATACAATTCAAATTTTTTTAGAGTTGAAAAGCTGCTGGATTTATTGGATGAACTTGTAGATGAGAAGATGTGGAAGAGGATCATTAATGCTGAAAGACCAAATGCAAATAATTATCAGCACAAAATTGTTATAGAAGCACATAAGAAAGCAGAAGATATGGATGGTAAGGTAGAATTTTTGGAATTTGGAAAATTCAAAGTGCAATCTTCAGTAAGTAATGTATATTATGTAGTGTCTTGTAATGAAGTATGTGATATACAATGTCGTACTGGGTATTGTCATAAATGTAAAATTTGTTTACATAGATATCAATGTCAGTGTCCAGAGAATGCTGTAAAGACAGTACTATGTAAACATATACATGCTGTAGCTTTGTTTGAGGAGAGAAGCGAGTCTGTTTTAGGTTCTTTGAATACTGAAGAGGATGAAGATGATGTTTTGGTTGTTGAAGAGCCCAGTATTAGCCAGTTAAATTATCAGGATGATGTAAACCACTTTATTCAAGAGAGTTCTAAAATAGAAGATGATAATTCAATAATGAATTTTGAAGAAAGACGAGAAGTAGGAATGATAAACTATAATTTGTGATTTTATTACATACTATATGGTTTGTAGATTGCATTACAAGAATTTTGTAGCTTTGGTAGAAGTTTAGATGAAAACTCCTTTGCTAGATTTATGAGTGATTTTAGAAAATGTAGAAGTAAAATGGTTTTGGAACAAGAAAATTCTCAGGGCATAAGCAAAAAAAGAAAAATTGAAAAACAGACATACTATCCAAATAAAAAATAGATTAGGTAGTTGATATAAATTTTTGTTATTGCCATTTTTTTATAATTAGGTAAAGTTCAGTTTTTTTCATATTTTCTTTGTAGTGCTTTATGATTGTTACAGTAGTTATGGTTTTTGCTTAGGTTCTGGTTTAGGCTTCGTGGTTTGGGAAGGTGTTGGCTTTTTTGGTATGGTGAAGAAGGTTATTGTTGTTTAAATGTATTACCAATTAAATTAGATATATAGGTTATTTGAATTTTTGTTTGATTTTTACCTACTAGAAAATAGAACATTGTGTGCCAGACACAATTTTTATACATTTGTATTTAAATGTTTTAAATAAACTTAATAAACATAAATATATATATGATATTTGTTATTTCATTTCCCCACTTCTTGGTTTTATTTATGCAAAAATATACATATGAAATATAATGAATAAAATACTGCAAGCAACATATTATTAGGTATGTATAATTGTTTTAAAACACAAATTGAGAAATTAATGAATTATCAAATTTTTTTCACAAAAAAAGTTAATATTTAAATTCATTTTCTTGATAACAATTTTCGATT
>CAJUYI010006174.1:3614-14207 GCA_910591695.1 Galerucella pusilla
CATTGCTCGGACGAAAGAAACGCAGGAAACCTTTTTTGTTGCAAAACACTTCCCCTACACGGTGGTAATTTTTATTTTTTCCTACCCTTCTCCCAGCGCGAAATATTGAAAAATTTCGGAAATCGATAGACTGGTAAACTTTTTTTATATCAATCTCAATACTTCAAGGTACTTATGAAAAAAAAATCAGCCGTATTGCTAATTACTTGTAGTTATTACTCCTATCGTCTGGCCTACATATTTAATAACGTCGTTTATATTCGTTTTTTTTATGGCGAGTCATAAAAACCTTCTAAAACCTGTAAAATTTGACTTTTAAATGACACTTACATTCTTCAATGCAGCTCGGTCCAAAACCAAGACACACAATTTCATTTTTAGTAAAAGGGTTTACCACAGCCAGCAGCAGGGGTGAGATTAGCAAAGTACTTATCTCTCTACAATTGACAACATGTTTAAAATACGTGTCAACATATCTTAACAAACATTGGTGTAATCCAATCAAGCTTGACGTTTCATTTTCACTCTGTAAGATTAGTTTACGTACCTTTTAAATGGCTTATTTTGCACGAGCAATTCCTAAGAAATGCTGCATGTAAATAATGACTATGTGAAAGCAAAGCACGTCATCGAAATTGATCTTGGACGTCAGTCATTTTGTTTTGAAAATATTCATTCTACTAAACTGAACTGAAAAACTTTCTACCATACTTTTGTAAAGTAAAGGAAAAAAATGTAACTTGGTACACACGCAATTTTTTAAATTAGAGGGATATTTATTAGCCGGGTAATGTCCAAAATCTTCAAAGATATTTTAATGAAAAATTTGATCGATTGTAACCAATCTAAAATCAGTCAAATTAAAGGTAACTTTAATTGTAAAACCCTGTATTTTACTTGAATTATGTTTGATTTTGCTATTGCAATTTTTTTCTATAAAACAATATTAAATTTATTATTATTTTTACAGATTTAATCGCTTGTTTCGGCCCTAAAACGCGGTTTGCCAAAAGGTAGGTGGTTGTGGTGACAAATAACAAAAATAGAATTTAAAAAAGAGATTTAAAACAGTTTTTAAAGTTTTCTAGTTAATTTTTTAATTTGATAATTATATTTTCTATTTTTGTTATTCGAAAAGTGTGTCTGAAATGTTTTTGCTATTCACAATTTTTCGTATACTTATGATATTTTTATAAAGGAATGAAATATTGGAAACACTCCAGCAAGAGGATATTTTTATGTGTATTTTGTTTGTGTTTTTTCGTTTTCAGGTGATGTGTTTTCATGCAGCAATGTTCTGTGAGCAAATCGGTCAATAGTTTAAATTAAAATCAAAGTTAATTCTTTTTTTATTTAAAAACAATCAAAATAATAGAAAAAATATATAAAAAAAACATCTCCACAATTGAACTTGAATAACTTTTAGAAAACTTTTTAATACCTTTAGGCAAGCCTAGCATGTTTATAAACAATTTCGTTGGAAAATTATTTTTTTTGAAATATTAAGACATTCCCTAGGTAAAACCGATTGCTCCAGACAACTCACAATGGATAATTTAGGGAAAGAAGAACAAATTATTTCTGGTGCAAAGTTCTGGGGGTCAATGTGTTAGGTTCAATATAATTTAATTTTTTTTTAATTTTAATAGAAATTTTTCAAAATAGGAATAAACTAAAATTGCTTAGTCTAATATATTATTAAATAATTAAAAAATATATGGATAAAAAAATATTTTAAAAATAATTTTTCAAAATTTAGCTCAGATTCGGAAATATTTTTAAAAACCCAAATTTTCATTTCCAAATTTAAAACAATCACTAAGTCTGGACTGTTTATAAACAATTTCGTTGCAAAATTGTTAATTTTGAAATATTAAGACACTCTCAGAACGCACTATAGGTACACAACGAGATCTTCCAGACAACTCAGAAGAAGTGACAACTTATTATTATTTTTATGGGTGTTTCCAATTTTGCAAATTTTTTGGATTGAAATAGATAATGGTGTATACTGTAACATCATGAATTTACTTTTTTAACTGAAAAATGTTTCTTGTGGTTAAACAAACTTTCAAATTTATGTGTGTGCTTGAAATATACTATCTGATCACATATTTTTCCTTTGGGTAATCTTTGTTTTTCCAACTCAATCACTATAAATTTCTTAGAATATTTTTAATATTCTTAACTTGCTTAGAAAGTTTCATATTTAACTAAAGACACTTTTTGTGCCCAAATTACTTGGACTACTCGCTAATTTTTGTGGTACTTTGGTTATCAAGTTTTTTTTTTCAAAATTAGACTTTTAATATCTAAATATTAATTTTTTTGGTAATAGAATTCCCTTTCTTTTCAAGTAATGATTGGGGTTGGACATTTCACTTTTGTTTTGATTACAACATGATATGTGTATTTTTATACAGTACTCTAAAATGTAATCTATTTTAAATGAGACAAGCAACCGGTTTTTATAGATAGTTGGGTTACTCTAAAACGAACAAGGTAAACACAGGTACTGGCTCGAAGTTGCTCTAACGTAGTGGACTTAGAGGCTGTATCATAGGGAAATGTATGTGATGTATACTTGTAAGGTCTGTGGCAAATGTGGTGGCAACCGCCGGTCGGTATATGGAAATGGTTCGATTATTTCGGTTTAGGGCTTTTAAACAGTGCTGGATAATGGGAAGAATGGTGCAGTTCAAATGGTATTGGGATGGAGCCTACGTCATGAAGTTCAAATGTAAGTGTTTTAATTTTAATTTACTCTTAAAATATTTCCTTGTTCCTTTTTGGATTATATGAAATTTAGGTATAGAGGGAACATTTGAGATGATAATTAAAAATCCTTCTGTATATTTGAAAGAATCATTTAATTATTTATATACAACTGATGAAGAAAAAATTTGTTTTAAAATATGTGGTATCGTGGTAATTTTTGAGTTAACCTAAAAAAGTAAAACGAGTTTTTTGAAAAATTATTAAATTAGATTCGAAAAAATAGCTCACCTTTCTGCTTGATCTCCTAAACTAGCTATGTATGATGCACACACTGTGAACGTGTGTGCATCACAGATAACCTACTTGGTGTGCATTCTAAAGTCGTCGGTTCAAATTTCATCAATCTCATAGTTCCAGCACAGTATAAGAACGAACCAGTAGTATAACTCTTATAAATTCCATTCATAAATTGCCAGAGCTTTTGATGACCTTGAACGGATCGCTTTACGATTCATTTTACCATAGGCGTAGGTGGCATAAGTTTTAAAATTACTTGAACGTGTTAAATGTTTTTCCTTAAATATTGTAGAACAGTACACTGATGAGTGAATAAAACAATACCAAATATTTATTGGTTTTTCCATATTACAATTTTCATTTTGTTATGATTTTTGAAATTTTTATTGACAAATTTTAATGAGTAATATAGTCGTACCCTGAAGAAAAGTTTCATTAAATATTTTATTGGAAAATCAACACAAGGATGTACAAACTCTGTTGTTTGACTATTATATTTATGAGTGATTCAACAATATTATCTTCCGTAGCAACTTTCTCAAAAGTCATTTGGAATAATGAGATGTATTGTACAAAATTTTCATGCGGCATAGTCAAGTTTCCAAAAGTATCCTTATTCGTATTATCATAAGCTCTAAGGTAACAGTATAAAGACGAATCGTTTTTATTAATATTTCATAACTAATAATCATCAAAATTTTGCACAATCTTTTAAGAAAAACGATAGGTAATTAAAAAATGCAAGTATTTTATTAAAGTCAATTAGTTTTATGACTTTTGTCTACTCCTATACTATAAATTGTTAATTAAATGTCAATTTTCATAATGATACTCATTACAATACCGGTTTTCATTATAAAACTGAAAAATTGACCAATAGAAATCTAGATTTTCAAATACCCAAGTAGGCAGACCCAATATTTTCTGTAGAATGTTTGACAGTTTTATAAGAGATTCGTGTGTTTTATGACAGTTTAAATCTTTTGCATCAGTTTTAAAAGAAAATAGTTACATACCTATATACACTTTATGCTATTAGATCAACAATGTGATCCCGTAGCACACACTGGCGGATATGAGGGGTGGGCCTTGGGGGCCATGCCCCCCCCCCTTGATATTGGTTCAACAACCAGAGTCTGGATATGCAACTAAACCTTTGATTAGTTTTCAACAAGAATGAAACACACGTTATATGTTTTACAAACCAAAATTATTCGTTGTATTGATTCTCAAACACTCAAACATCCCAAATCCACATGTTTTTAAATTTCATACAAGACGTTCATCCTCCAATAAAACTATGAAACAAAAAATATCCTTCTATGCCATGCGCAAAACACAGGCGGCTAAATCAAAGGGCGGCAAGTTGTTTTATTTTGAGAGTTTATTATTTATTAGAATTGTGGAATTTTGTTTTTGCTTGTTTCGCCATATTTTGTTCAATCTTATTTATATTATTGTTCACTGGTTTCAGTTGTTTCAAATAAAGAAAATATATATTTATATATAATTCATTTCTATGAATTTTATTACTTTGGTTACAAATTTCCATTAACTCATGCCCCCCCCCTGAAAAACTCCCTAGATCCGCCAGTGGTAGCACAGTTATGAAAGGCGCCGCATAGGGCGAGTTGTATCAAACTCTTAAACTCGGTTTAATGATAACTGATGTTTAGACTGTGGCTGATTGATGTATTTATTATCAACAATTACATCAGTCTAAATATCAGTCATCATTAAACCGAGTTTAGGTGTTTGGTACAACTCGACTATAAGGTTGTTTCCGATCTGTATATGCCGGGCTCGAGACCCGGGTAGTAAATTTTTTTTATATTTTCTTAAATCAAATTTCTTCGTAGAAAAAATAGTGTATGCATACTATACTATACTCTTGAAGGAAAGAAAACACTGAAATATCTTTTATAAATGTTATATTTACACATACTACAGCAAATGACTATTATACATAATATTTAAATACAATAAATTAGTTTCAATGAACTCGACTAGTGCACATTTCCATAGCCCCGAAGTACGGATATCCTGATTTTGCTTCGCTCGCTGAATGGCTCCCCGTGTAATGTGTTCCAGATGCTAATAGACTGCAAAAAAAGAACAATTCACAATAAATTAATATACCCATTATAATTACCAGTATAGTTTGGCAAGTTTATCTGAAGCTACAGGGCATCGGTAAGAGGCGAGGAATCATTGCGCATATATGTCATAAACATACAAATGGCGTACGGTACCTATTTTACCAAGTAGAATTGAAAATACAAAGGTAACTGACAATACCAACGCCTCTGGATAAATCAATCGATTGACAAAGTGAGAGGGAAGAACACACGCACGCTCTTGAAGAAGCCCGTTACAAATTTGGAAAAGTGCTCATCTTTTAATATTCATAAATTGAAAAAATAATGGTAATAGAATAAATCCAAGGACATAAGCACATTAAAGAATTAACATTTAATCCTATTGTTAATATTTTTAATAATAAAAAGTCCCTTTTCTTATTATTATCATTACATACTTAGCACTTTAGTTTTGTCATAGTTAAACGTGGCAATATCGAATGTTTTCTCGACTGCATTCCTTTCACTGCTACAAATAAACTTGCCAAAGTATAAGAACAAAAATTGAAAAAAAAATGGGTAAAGAAAGGACAGCACTAACCTAAGTAATATGAAGGAAATATTGACTGACAAAAAAAGACTATTTAAATATATTATTTAATTGATTTCAGTAGTGATATTTTGGTCGATAAATAAAGAGCGGTACTGAATCGTATTAAGTAAAACCGTATAATTTTATTTAGCACGATTTCTGTGTAAGCCTCCAATGATTGCGTACCGTAGTAGTACCCATCTAGAATTTATTTCCAATGACAAGCCTCCCGACCAGTCGGTCAGAAAAACTACGAGGTAAAATCGTCGAATCGAACAACTTGAAACGGTCTTTGCGCGATTGTATAATTGGTACTTACAGGCCATACATCTGAATAATATCTGTAAGCGATTAATTCGGTCGGGTTCTAACTTAATGAAGGCCTTACGACGTGTTATTGAGGCTCCGGGATTGTTTAATAATTTCACCAGTAATTATTTAATGACCGACTTGGACGAAACTCGACTCGGCTGCCGTGCGTTTTATTTACTTACTTGGTACTAAGGTGGACTAAATAAATAGTAACTGTGACAAAATACCATTCATCTACAATTAATTCAAATAGTTATTAATGATACAAATGCGCAAAAGTACTTCACGCACAAGTGTCATACAAAACTTTATCTACGAGCACATGAAGAAAAAATAAAAAAATGTGCTCTGAAGGGGTTGAAAAACAAAATGAATTTTCTATAAACAAATATACAGGGTGGGGCAATCTTCTGACATCGGAGGATTACATCGTTGTGATGATAGATAGAACTTTATAGTTTTGTGTGAGCTAATACAGTTACTGAGAGCACATTATGAAAATACTTTCGATTCTACAGGGTGTTCCAATACTACGTAGCAGCACAAACTTACATTTTTTGAATGGAACGTACTATATTTTGTTTAAGAATCGAAAAGATCTCACCGAGAGCGTTACAAAGATATAGCACTCTAATATATTATAAGGGTGTTTTACAAAGATATGTCCAATTATTAGCAAAAAAGACCTCCTCTTTAACACTCTGCAGAACAGTAAATTAAAATAAATCAACAGGTCTTTGTGTTCAAATGTCATACACACATCATTGGCTGTGCTCAGTATTAATTACTTTTTTCATCTGTGGCTTCTTTAATACAGGGTGAAACAAAACGCAAATCAAGCAATATCTCAAAATTTTTAAATGAATCACCCTATAAGTATTTTTACAATTTGTTAGTACAATTAATAAACTTTCAAACGATGTAGTACACTTAGGGCATAAGTTAATGAAAAGTCGTAGATATTTTATGATAATGGTCAAAAACAAGTATTTTACATACACAAATTAAATTGTATTAAAATTTTACATGCAACCTCTTGTGAATTTTAACATTTCTAAGGCATATATTTTAATCGTAATTTTGGATGCATCTACAATATCTAACCAATGAAATAAAATGTTTGCTAATACCGTAGGTACCTACCTAAAATTATCAAAAATTTCATATTTTTCATGTTTCATTGTTATTATAGGCTTGTTTGAGAATGGGCGAAACATAATCAAGCCATGTTTTTGATTATTTCAAGTGGGCTACTATGAAAATAGTATCTACTAATAAATGTCAAAGAAATATTGCTGTATTCTTCGTTTGTGTTTAGGAAGTTGATTCAAACACAATAGTTAACTTGTGGTTCCAACAAGATGGAGAATCTGTATATCAGAAATTTTACCGACAGGTGGATAGGACGTGGTGGACCAATTTCGTGGCCTCCTCGATCTCCAGATCTCACACCGATGGATTTCTTTTTATGGGAATACATCAAGCAACTTGTGTATCAAACGTAACGCATTTTCCACAATAACTCCAGCTATGTTGGAAAGAGTAAGATCCTCGTTTTTGAAAAGAATTGTATGGAAGTAAATGATCGCCATTTTGAACACTTAGCATAAACTACTATACTTTTTATAGAATGTCAATGTTCATTTATGTAAATGTGAGTGTTCTTATAATGTTGGTTTTCATAATTATTGTTAGTTTTTCAAAAATAGAAAAAGTTGAAAAATGAATTACAAGTTTGCATTTTACATAACTAAGATATACTGTTTGTGGTGACTTGAGTAATTATTTCGTAAAGACTACAAACTGCTTTTATATTTATTAGTACCTACTATAATGACATTAGTCTACTTACAGTAAACAAAAATATTTCTTCCAACATAATTCCTTCTTTCCTTCCTCTAATGGTAAGAGTAGAAGTCAAAGATATTTTAGATGCATCCAAAATTACGATTAGAATTTATGCCTTGAAAATGTTAAAATTCACAAGATGTTGTATGTAAAAATTTGATACCATTTAATTTGTGTATGTAAAATACTTGTTTTTGACCAATATCATAAAATATCTACGATTTTCCATTAACTTCTGCCCTAAGTGTACTACATCGTTCGAAAGTTTATTAATTGTACTAACAAATTGTAAAAAGACTAATAGGGTGATTCATTTACAAATTTTGAGATATTGCTTGATTTGCGTTTTGTTTCACCCTGTATTAAAGAAGCCACAGATAAAAAAAGTAATTAATACTGAGCACAGCCAATGATGTGTGTATGACATTTGAACACAAAGACCTGTTGATTTATTTCAATTTACTGTTTTGCAGAGTGTTAAAGAGGAGGTCTTTTTTTGCTAATAATTGGCCATATCTCTGTAAAACACCCTTATAATATATTAGAGTGCTACATTTTTGTAACGCTCTCGGTGAGATCTTTTCGATTCTTGAACAATATATAGTACGTTCCATTTAAAAAAATGTAAGTTTGTGCTGCTACGTGGTTTTGGAACACCCTGTAAAATCGAAAGTATTTTCAAAATGTGCCCTCAGTAACTGTATTAGCTCACACAAAATTATGAAGTTCTATCTCTCACCACAACGATGTAATCCTCCGATGTCAGAAGATTGCCCCACCCTGCATATTATGTTACCGTGAAAGACCGTCAAAATTCGCCGGTAGATGTCGACAAATGTCAAATGCCTTGGTGAAAGTCCGAACATTTCTTAATTCTATTATATACATTCGGAAATAACCGATTCATAGTAACAGTTATTTTTAAAACAGATCCACCCAACTCTACCGGAAAACTGAATAAAATAAAAGTGATGAAATGGCGTTTAAATATACGTTACTATAAATTAAATTAATCTTCCAATGGAGCTTTTTTTTTAAAATAGCACCAAGACTATTTATTGTCACCGTTCACATTCTGTGCAAAACAAACTTTTTGAGATTTTAACATTCCAATCTCTGTATCTGTAAGAATGGTGACCCTACAGCACTGTGCATCCTTCTGAGGCTCAGACTTCCTTCTAGCTCGTCATCCAGCCTACTTGTTTGAAGTAGGCGATAACGTCTCCGAAAGTAAGCTCCCTCGTGCTGGCTTGTCTTATCCTGTACTCACCGAATACAGAAAACCTAAATTGAGAGAGTGTCGGATATTCACAGAGAATGTGTTCGACAGTCTTATCTTCCTGTTCACATCCTGTACAAAGTGAAGTGTCAGACAGACACCGTAGCTGTCCGAAGGTTCTGTCTGTTCGTAGTCACGTATTTTTTGGCTACTTTCCTGTCCGGATACTGCAGCAGTTCCTTGGCAAGCCTGCAACCTTCTACATTGCCCCATCTACCCTTAAACTTTTCAAGGAAGTGTTCCTTTATTAGGTCAATCAAAGCTGACGCCGACAGACCAATGAAAGTGCCATGTCCCAAGAGTTTTTGGAGGCTGCTTTCCTGGATATGAGTCGGCAATGTGGTTACCTTTCGATTTACTGTGGCCTAGAGTGACTTCGTTGTTGCTACAGGCTTCGATCAGGGATAGTACTAGGCCTGATGTGATACGCGGTCTGTTCAGGGCTAGTAGTGCTTGTCTACTATCCGTAAGGATGTGAATTTTATTACCTGTGATGTTTCTTTTGGTAATCTTAACGTTAACTCCTCACTTACCTATAATTCTCATGCCATGGTGGAGAAATATTGTCAGTCATTTTATTGGTCTGTGGATGCCTGGTCCAAACTGCACTCTGTTGTGGTGATATGCTATGGTGACTCGGTGATACTTGTGACGTATTGTAACCGAATTGGTTGCTACAGTTCAATACGGAACTTTGATCCAAATGATTTCCGTTGCTATAAGAGTTGTACAAAGCACTTTGAGCCGGTGTAGTTGTACTACCTGAATTTGTACTTGTAGTAGGAAGGGAAGTTGGTAAGGATGAAGGTCCAATGCCAGCTGAAGCGTACGATTGCTGAGCCCATGGAGCTTGATTGAAATTGCTTTCCGGGTAATGTTGTTGAACGCCCGGGAAAGCTGATTGTAAAGAGATGGCGCTGAAGGCGTTTAATTGTTGGGAATTAACTTGTTTTCTTAATCTGGCTCGTCTATTTGAGAACCAAACTTGGACTCTGGCTTCGGTTAATTTTGTTTTTTGAGCTAGCTCTTCTCTGGTATAAACGTCGGGATATTGAGTGCGACTGAAAGCTCTTTCAAGAGCTTCGAGTTGTTCGCCGGTAAATGTTGTTCGGGATCTTCTTTGTTTACGTTTTAGAGGAATTCCGGGTTCGGATTCTGTTTCGCTATCTTCGCACGACGAATTAGGTCCTGAAACAAATAATAGGGTATTATAGACCAAGATAGTGAAGACTTTTATTATTGACCGTGCACCAAGACAAAGATTACAGAATAAAAATATAAGATGTTTCACTCCAGGGCGGTTTGATTCAAGTTGCTGTCCCAAACGGACGCCGCTCTCATAAATTATTTTTACGACTCATCGCTTTTATTGTCAATAACGAGACCGGTAGATACCAGAGAAGTTCGAAAAGCTTATTTTATTTTAAGCTATACAGGGGTAATTAGAGAAATATATATTTAAATGAATA
>CAJUYI010006176.1:878-14206 GCA_910591695.1 Galerucella pusilla
AATGTGACGTAGTCGAGAAAGATCCGTTTGGATGATAAGGCGGCGCGGAAAAATTTAATAAAATAACATCGTGCCACCAGAGTGTTCTTTTGTAATATGTCTTCAGAAGAGAACAGTCATCGTTTTGAGGAGGCCATTAAGAGTAAATTAGACATTGCTTTTTACGAAGATAAAAGTGAGGTTATAAATCAATTGGAAAATCTTAGTTTATCTGATAAGAAAGTGACGTGGAGAAGTCTTCACTGGTTGTCTGAAGAGGTCCAAGCCCGTAGACTGCCGCAAACTACTTATCCGTTAAGACGTATTCAACCTACACCATGTTCAACAGAACAGAAGGGGATATAAAAAATGAAATTAATAACGTTTTCGCCATGTCATGTGTAATATTAGTGGCTGTATTTGTTTTAATTGTAAAAATTATTTTAAAAATTGTAAAACGAAAATTCCAATCTTCATGTAATATAAAAGTTGATGAATATACAGAGTGTTTCAATAAAACCCATGTTTTTTCAAAAAACTTTATTTATAATGGTAATACAGTATTTGAAAACCAGTGGCGGAGGCGTTGTACATTTCTTTCGGTACACGAATATACTCCAGTGGCGTGGCAGGGGTTTGGATCGTGGTCAAAGTTTCCTGTTTCACACGGCGTACCATCAAATTTGCAAACGTCAATAATATGTGGAAAAATACCGAAAATGTGTCATTTCTTTTGCAGAAACTCGGCTTTTTGTTGTCCTCGAACGTAAATGTAGTCTGCGGCATACAATAACTTGCTTTCTAATATTTCATTTACTTTAGAATATTCTACATCTCCTGAAGAGTATCGAATGCCGTGCACATTTCTTTCCAAGTATGATGTGGTCTTTTTGTCCTCGTTGCTCAATGTGGAAAACGGTTGCGGTGGTAAAAATATGTAATGCGAACTTTTGAAGCCAATTTCTATGGTGAGCTCTTTGGCAACGAAAAGGCCGTCTACGACAAAACCTTGAATGTCTACGAATGCTACTCTCATGTTGACGTCTGCTCGAACACTAACTCTGATCAGCAACTAGTTCAAGCTTTTAACAATTTCAGTGAGGGGGAAGTATTCCATCACGCAATCGTGAATTATGATGCAATAGACTTTGGTATTTTCGGGAAAGCCTATGTTTGCTTCAATGTCCAGTTTTACATCGACTGTGGACGCCTTCATGCTTTCTTCCTGTTTCGAACAATCGATAACAAACAATGCCCGTTTCTTGAAAGAAGAATAATCCAGCAGGGGGCGCTTCTGTGTGGAGTTTGCGTAGTTGGGATAGAATTCAGTGTAGTTAAAATATGCCTCATTGTAGTCAGTTTTAGCGAAATCCAATTGCATTCTTTCATTGGGCCAATAGTCACCATTAAGTGACAGTCTTATACTTTGTACGTCGGCATTGTCAAATAAAGTCGGGTCAGCTGTACTCAAGTTACGTTTGTCGGTTTGAAAGAAAACAATAACAAAACGAGGTCTTTCAACTGAAGTGGATGTCTTGACAGCCCAAACTTCACGTCTTGCTCCTTTAGTAATTGAGGGTAATTCGTGTAACTCCCACTTCCTAAATGGAATAACTATAGGTTGATCTTTTTGAATGGATTTCATGAGATTTAATTTTATATCGTCATTAGGAAAGATATGTTTAACTTTCAGTTCAACGCTTGTAATGTTAATTTTAGCTGTTGTAGTGGAGAGCGTTCCAGAGACATTCTTTTCAGTAATATATAAGCAATCATTATCATTTCGTGCCCGAACTAGTCGTATTGTTTGACGCCCACATGTAATCATGGAATAATCGTTGAAAATGTTGAAAATATGCTTAAGAGGTATTTGAAGGCTGAAGGACTTGTCGCTAACATTCAGAATAGGATCTTTCGGGTAATTCCAGCCGGCTATAGCCATATGATTGGAATCTTCTTGGTTATAACAGGTCATGGCACGTACGGCGCTTACTATTCCAGGATCTCGAACTGTTTCCATTTCCCTGGCACTTTCACTGTACGTACATGAATCGAATAGAAAGGCTCCAACATTATTTGCTAACTTTACGTCTCCAGCTCCGTGTATTTCAAGCGAACCTTTAATGCACAACAAAGTTTCGCTCATTGCAAAGAACGAATCAACTTGATTAATGCTAAACTCCACAATGTCACTGCAATTGAATGACTTTATAAATGGAGCATAGGTTCTGTATTCAGCCTTACGAATTGAATCATCAAACATCGGCTTACGGTAGATATCAAACATTGGAGGTATGTTGTCGTTTTGGCGTTGACGTTTTCCATACATTGTTGTCATTTTTCAATTTAAAACCCAGCGATTGCAGGACCAATTTGTTTGCGAACGTGAGCTGTTTCAGCTTTGGCGACTGCTTAGCTAATGAAGTTGAAAGTGGTGCAGATTGTCTTTTATGATTGATTATTAGCCCCATCGCGCTCTAAGCTCCAATACCAACGTACTTAGTTCTCCACGAAAGTTTACAGGCTGACCGTCCTGGTCTAGGGCTATGACAGTGATGTTGGTTATTTCAGGTTGTGGTATAACGGGTAAGTAGAGCAAATTATGAGGAATCTCGTCAATAGAATATCCTGGATCTACTTGTATGACGAATTCGTAAATGGTATGAGCAGGTCTGTTTGCATCGAAGGCCCCAGTGGTAATGTTACAATCGAAGCGTATGCTAGATACTTTAATAATTTTGACGGGGAGATCTGAAGAGTGCAATTTGTTAGCGTCGAGTATTTTCGGTGAAAATCCCAATATTCTTCCAAGACTATTGGTCTCCTTGAAGGAAATTTTGTATTTACTGGAAATTTCACATTTCAACGTATTGTGATTGGGTTTTAGTGAAAATACCGGTCTGGTTGAATTGCTCGCACCCAACTTATCACTAATGAACGCTTCAAGATCAGCAATTTCATAACATCCTGTGGGAAAATCAAAACTTTGAAGCTTGCCCTTGGTATCGTAGTAGTAAAACTTACAATTTTCAATGTTTGGTATACTGTGATAAGAATGAAAAGATCTTAGAGCTATTTCGTATTCATTCTTTGGATCGAGCACAATAGGCGTAGGAGGTTGGAAGGTGAACACGTGATTGGTGCTGTTTACTCTCAGCAGCTGCGACATGATGACTAATGAATTTAGGGAGATGTATGAATTTAAATAACACACTAAATGTTTAATTATTTATTTTTTTTTTTTACAAAGAAAACATTTTGCTTGAGAACTCGGAGGGCCGTCACAATGCGTCGTCCAATCAGGTCGGTTGTAATGGATGAAACAAGGCAGTCGTATTTGTAGTTCAAAATTTGCTCGATATTCATTGGGGAGTTTATGCCACATTTCCAGCAATTCCGAAGGTCTTACACACTCTATTAGATGTTCAATGGGAAAGTGCTTCAGTTCTTCGGCAGTGAAACTACTCAATGTTTTTCCATGGTAGATATGTTGTAGTAATAGTTCCGTCATTGTAGAAATTTCAAACACAAATGACCGCAATTGATTTGATCGTAGTTTTGATATTGGGTATTGTTGTAGAAAATTCGCGCGCTCTTTCCCAAATATTTAACAACTTCTTTCGGTGGCTTCAAGTTACCAAATGAATCGAAATACTCTACATTGTTGTTTATCTTTCTGTAAGCTACCCAATGACTTCCGCTATTCTTAGAGGTATCCAAATTAACCACTGCACATTCTTGTTTTCGGGGGCCGGCTTTGGGGAGAGTGTCTCGCATGAAAACTCCTCGAAAATGTGGTATTTTAAGTAATTTTGCATAATGCGCAATGTCAAAGTCAGATAGTGCGTGATTAGGTAGCTTTATTAGTTTTTTTGTTTTTTCAAATACAATCCAAAACCGCCTTTTGGGTACTTTTTCAGATACAGGCCAGATCCTACACGTTCCATAGCCTTATTATGACGTACATCTTCTTCCAATTTCTTTTGCGCATGCTTTGCGTCAATAACAGTTTTAGCAATCCCAGCAGCACCACCTGACAAAGCTCCAAGTGCCGAAAGACCGGCAAACAAAGGGATAAGTGGTAGGAAACCTCCGGATTTCGCTACAGGTATTACTCGAGGAACCTCGACTTCTTTTTTCCCACCAAATTCTTTAATAAGTGCTTTGGCTGCTCGTAAGGCAAACGTTGCAGTGTCTTTCAAAGATGCCCCTTTTTTCATGGACTTTCCCACTTTTAGAATGACATCTCGATGTAAGGAACGACGTTTGCGACGACAACCCATTCCCAGCTTTCTTTTCACCTTCATTCCGCCTGTTACAAGTAATGCAGCAGTTTTCTCTCCCAGTGAAGCGTCTTTTGATTTAACGCGAGCCCAAGCTTTATCTTCAAGTATCCGATCGGCTTTGTGTCGTTCCTCGAGAGACTTATTCTTCCAGTAAGAAATATCGTGTTGTTTACAAGCTGCGTCCAAGGGGTTAATGCCTGGATCTCCACGATCAAGACGTTTTTCCAATTTTGTACCAGCTAAAAGAAAAAACAATTAATTTTTTGCAAAAAGGGTGGGGGTGGTTTACTTACGTCCACAGTACTGATAGCTAGGTAAGTGAAGTTCAATAGGTAGTTTATTGATAAGAGAATTTAAAATACCCTCTCCTTCAAACACCAACATTAAGACTGACACGCGTAATTGGTGACACCTATATTTAAAGAGTAGTACTACGAAAAACGACACACACAATGAAAATAATTCAACAAGAGCAGACTATACCCATTGAAAATTTGGATTTCACCTCAACACCAACTGTTGGCAAACATGGTAAATTGTTACCAAATTCTTTCCGTGCCATTATATGCGGTCCCAGTGGGTGTGGTAAGACGAATGTTGTGCTGGCGCTCCTATTCAATCCAAATGGCGCGAAATTCAAAAATGTTTATGTCTATTCAAAATCGTTATTTCAACCAAAGTATCAATTGCTACAAGAAGTTATAGCGCAAGTCAAGGGTGTTGGGTATTTCCCATTTAAAGACAATGAAGAAATAATTAGTCCAGAGAAAGCTCGACCAAATTCCATCTTTTTATTCGATGACGTAGCCTGTGACGGTCAGCAGAAAATTCGTGAATACTACTCCATGTGTAGACATAAAGATATCGATGCCGCTTATCTTTGTCAAACATACTCAAAAATACCGAAACAGCTTATTCGCGACAATTGTAATGTTATTGTGTTATTCAAGCAGGATGAGGTGAACTTGAAACATATATTTGACGAACACGTATCTCCAGACATGACGTTTGACACATTCAAAAATGTGTGTTCAAAGTGTTGGTGTGACCGCTATGGTACTTTGGTAATTATGAAGGATTTTACCCTTAATGGTGGTAGGTATCGCAAAGGATACGATAAATATATAAAATTGTAAGCTGCGTCTTTAGTCCATACCAATATGTCTGACGATAAGGTTGCTACTGCATTGCGCAAGAAAAAAGTGTCCGAACTTGCCAGATCGATTCGCAAGAAATACTTGGCGTTGAAATTAGGTAAATCAGAGCAAGATGAGTCTATTAATAAACTATTCAAGCCGATATCTAAACCACTTGAAGAAATTGTGCAATCCTCAAAGACATTACAAAAAACGATTACAAATTTAAATCCAAAAGAGGAAATAAAGAAGGAAGAAGAAGAACCAGATGATGTGTTTACACCTTTTCTCGAAACGGAACCGGTGGCCGAAACCGATGAATCCGGCAATATTACACGTTCTGAATCTCCAGAAGAGATGCGCCCCGAAATTTCCCAGGAAGCTTTCGCAGACTATTTGGACCAATATCCTGCCATCAGTCATCAGTTCATTGAAGATTACTTCCAAAAAGATGATAAAATCGATAAAAATTATGGTCCGATATACAACGATGAAATCGGTTGGTCATTAGGCAAACGTCGAATTGCGTTTGATGGAAAAACCGGTAATATAAACATACTACCTGAGAAAAACAAACAAGGAAGATATGTAATTGGAACACCAGGCTTGTATCAACTTCTATTTTACCGAGACCCCAGTTACAATGATCATGATTTACAGAACTATAAAAATCTTTTGACAACAACTGAAGTTCATTTAGACACGTTAGATCGTCTTAAGGGGTCAAGTACTGAAAAATATCACTACATCATAAAACCTTTATTCAAAACAAAATCTCTAACGACGACGAATAGATCGTCTCAGGTATTGACTCGTCTAAAATCGATTCCTTCAGCAAAAGGAAAAGGTATCGATCGTTTAAGATATAATGATAAACCTATGGAGTATATTTATTGGGACGATGCGAATGAATTGGTGGATCGTTTGAAGTTGCTGATTGCTTCAAAAGAGGCAGGTAATACGTCACACGACAACGAAATAGTAGCAATTATCAATGAACTCAAGGAGGCTGATATAATAGAATAATACAAGTTGAAACTTGTTCATTTCAATTATGCCAGTCGATAAATTCGGACATAGACATCAAACGCCCTATGCGCGTTTACCAGCGAAAATTACGTTTCCTCATACACCGGACGGTAATATTGATATTGAAAATGTGAAAATTTGTAATGTTAAGGAACCGACAACAAATAGTGATGCTGCAACAAAACAATATGTTGATGTACAGTTGAATGATCTACGTGCTACCAACTCGCCATTAATTCAAACTCATGGTGTGGTGCTGCAGCAACAAGAACGTGATATAAAGGATTTAGCTGTAGGATTGAACGAAATAAGTAATGAGCTTCATAAGACTAAAATTCCCATATTACAGGCGAATATAGATAACTTACAAAATAAAACTAACGAAATTGATGCATTCATTTCGCGAAATCCCCCTGTAGCAGGTAGGGATATGGCTACGAAGAAATATGTTGACGAATCAATTGCCACAGCAAAAGCCTTTATTCGAAAAGAATTTACTGCTTCTACGAATACAAGCATACGTGAATTGAGAAAAGAATTTACAGAAAATATCAGAACCCTCTCTGATTTGAAAAGAAACATTTCAGATATTGAGAACAATATTAAGGTTATGAATACGAATACCGTTAGCCGCATTAACAGTCTGGAGCTGAAGCTAGCTGGTAGTACGTCATAATATGTACTCTAAAGAAAAAATGCAGCTTGTAAACGAACTCCACAAACCGATACGGAAAAAATTTCCTCGGAGACGCACTATCATTAAGGGCCTTGACGATCTTTGGCAAATGGATCTTGCGGAGATGAGGAATTTTGCTCCACAAAATAGGAATCATAAAATGATACTAGTCGTTATTGATTGTTTTTCAAAGTTTGTGTGGACACGCCCACTAAAGACGAAGACCGGAGAGGAGATTACTCGGGCATTCTCGGACATTCTCGCTCACACTAGACGAATACCAAAAAATCTACAATCCGATCAGGGAAAGGAATTTTACAACAGCAAATTCCAAAATTTAATGGGAAAACACAACATAAATCATTATAGCGTATTTAGCACAATGAAAGCTTCTATGGCAGAGCGTGTTATAAGAACATTGAAATCGAAACTCTACAAGTATTTCAGTTTAAATGGCACCTACAAATGGATTGATATTCTACCTAAAATTACTCAAAACTATAACAATACAAGACATTCCACAACAAAATATAAGCCTTCTCAAGTCAACAAATCCAACGAAAAATCTATTTTGAATAACACCTATAGTCATTTAAAGATAGCCGGTCCACGAAAATTTAAAGTTGGCGACATTGTGCGCATATCCAAGGCAAAACATGTCTTTGAAAAAGGATATACACCCAATTGGACTACAGAACTATTCAAAATCATCAAAGTTAAAATTACCAATCCTGCTACGTATTTACTTGAAGACATGCAAGGGACACCAATCAGCGGCTGCTTCTATGACGAAGAACTACAGAAAACATCGAATCCGGACGTTTACTTGGTGGAAAAAGTTCTTAGACGTAAAGGCAAGAAACTGCTCGTGAAATGGTTAGGCTTAGACAAAAAACATAACAGCTGGATTAATGGAGTTGATGTTTTATGACGTAAAAGGCCACACACGCTATAAATTGGAGTCGTTTCAGATCTCAAACTCAGTTAGCAACATGAGTTATCAAGGTGTCAGTAGTGGTTACGACAGTAGTAGTAGTGATAATAACTATACTGCAGAGCTGGATACAATTTTGAAAAACTATGAGTTTGCTGCAAAGTCTGAAAATGTGTACCTGCTTTCAACACAATATTCAATTTCTGGTTATGAAGTAAAATGTGGAATAAGTCCTGCTAGATCATTCACGCCTGCTGTAATTCTATCTCAGCAGCTCAAGTTCGGTAAAATTTCCTTTGGCATTCACGAATGGCATACCTTTATTTCAATAATGATGCAACAGATGACCGTAGATGAGTTCAAACCTGATTCGATTCCATGTGGAGACTACTGCACCATTACCCCATTAAATTACGATGACTGTAAGGTAATTTTTGTGAGGAAACATGACGTCGAGTATTACATGGATGAAGAAGAAGTATCCCAAATTTTAAAATTGAATAATTTAATTATACAACGTATAGCTATGTTGGAAAATTTAAATTTTTGTCAGTATTATTATAATGTTTTGGATTTCTGTAAAACTATCACCTCTGAAAGTCCTTTACAAATTTTATATGCATTTTGTTCCATAACCCCAAACGATATGTTAAACAACGCTCTCAGAGAATATGTATACTTTTATAAACTTAAAGTTATCAATGATTTAAATAAATAGTTGTATATTATTGGTGTTTTCTTGAACATTGCATAGCCTTTTCGAATTTGGCTAAATACAATCCTGATGATCTTATTCATCGAATTTAAGGTTAGCCATATGTCAAAATAGCAAATAAAATAAACGAAATGTCGAAAACCCGGATATACGTCACAATAGATGACGCACACCAAAAAGGGTATTATTTTAACTATAAGAACCATCCTAGTACAACAATAAAAAATTTATGCGATATAACAATACCAAGCTTTATGTTTCTGGCAACTGCTCCGTCGTTTCCAAACTTCCGACTATATGTTGGACACCAAAATTTTCTATGGAAATTTGATTTAAATGATATGCGAATCCCCTCAAGTCCTGATGATCTTCATGATGATCTTCCTGCACAACTTAAGTCTTCATCTATATATCGCATATTTTTTCAAAATTCTGAGGGTTCCCTTTTGGTAATCGACAACACCACTAAAGACTTTCTTACATCATCTTTCCCAGATTTACGCATAACAAGAAATAATATTAATTTTAAATTCAAAGAAATCAATGCAGTTTATCAAGACCATCATGGTAGAAATTTCGTTTTTTACGATACCTATAATTATATCGAATTTACCATGTTTCCTTTCCTATTAAAGACGCGTGGACGAATTGCTGATCAATTTCCAGGCCTACCACTGGGTATAACAAGTGCCTTCAAGTTCATTGATGGATATATATATTTCTTGAAAGGAGACACATATTATAAATTCAGGGAATATACAAAGAAGCTGAAAAATTTAATTGGAACCGGTTCGGAATACCGTGTTCCAAAGAAGGATTAAAAGAACAGCTAAAGAATTTACTTAGCAAAATCATATCTTTTTATGAATAAATCAATATGTTTTCTGATTTAATTAAATTCTTATTTCTCCCAATCTTATGACATGAGTCATAGCACTTTGTGGATAAATAGCGTCATTCAGTTTGATCTATAGATCAAGAATCATATGTGTATATGTTAAAAGAATAAATATTATGATTAATTCACATAGATTTTTCTTTGTACTCTCCGCTACACACTCTGCATATGTCGATATTAATGCTAATGACCCTACGGCACTATACGTCACATGTGACGTTTTGACGTTTGTTATTTGACATGTGACGTTTGTCGTTCGATGTTACATGTGACGTTTAACGCTACATTTGACATGTAACGTTTAACATTCGACGTGTGACATAAATTAGACGGAAGACAAGTTTGAAATAAAATTATGAAAATTGACTTTATTTCTTCACCATAGTACACCTCAACAGATCAATAAGTCCTTCAAATATGCTTCATGACAGAGCAGTGGTTCGCAACCTTTTTCAGTCAAAATCCTCAATAAATTTATGTTTCATTGTTTAATAAGTATTAAAAAGACAAAATCCGGTTGAGAACCACTGACCATACGTCTTATCATGTTCAAATACCTGTTGTGGTTAAAACTTCTTTGTAACTCAAGGTAGTGTGACAGATAAGCAATTTAATTCTAGAGTTTATTTTTAAAATATTATTGATAATAAGAAATAATTTTTGTTAATAAAATCTTTAGATGATTTAAAAAGGTCTCTATTGGGGGGATGGAATATCATTGTTCCAATTAAAGGGTACAACTGTGTTTTTAAACTCATTTGTAGAAGGTAGTGTTTTTAAAAAGTGTGACCGTCAATGGAATGCGCCTGTAACATCTGTTGGTATCCCTGAGAAAATATCTTTTATTTGATAATAGAGTTTTGGTTATAATTATCAATATTATAAAATACATTTTCCCATGATTGCTTTGTGTTTATTCGAGAATTTTTGGGTTCGAATAAATCCTTTTGCAAACTAGGAAAATCTGTTACATAATATTTACGGACATTGCAATCAAATTACCAAAAGATCATCAGCTGGTTGTATGGGAAGTTTTTCAATTTTCCATAATGTTCATTAATAAATGATAATTTTAAAATTGACCATAAACACTCCGGATAAGTTCTTAACGGGTTGAGGTCTTTGACGAAGTGTCTTTGTAGTGGTAGGTTTGACAGAATTATGTTTGGTTATTGGCCCATAAAGAGCCAGCCAATTTTGGAGCCTCGTTGAATTGATACATTATTGCTGTGTCACTGTGCACCTAGTCCAATTTAATACATAAGTAGACTAGTTCGATGAACTTGATCCATCCAAATTTTTGATCACCATCAAATATGTAGTTCAATTTGACGTGATAACGCGACATTTGACGTGACAACGTGACGTTTGTCGTGATAACGTGACGTTTGACGTAACAACGTGACATTTGACGTGATAGCGTGACAATTGACGTGACAACATGACATTTGTCGTGACAACGTGACGTTTGACGTGACAACGTAACGTTTGACGTGACAACGTGACGTTTGACGTGACAACGTGACGTTTGACGTGACAACGCGACATTTTGACGTGACATCCAACAGTAGTGATATGTAGCAGAAGCAGCTCCATTTGGTTGGAGTTTATTTGGTATATCGTATCCTGAAGAGGGTCTACTGAAGCATTTAAAAACAATGCTGTCCAGTATAGACCATAACAAAGTAGAGACTATCCCATTAAAAATATATAATTAATGTATAATAACCTTGGGCGGGCTTGTTTCCTCTACTTCACGCAACGCATTCCATTCCTACAGGGTGGTTATACTAAAAATGGGGATTCACCAGTGAGTGTTAAATAACTCAGAAAGACATCATCATCAACCATTTTTTTTTATTTAACATATACTGTATTACCGAAGATTTATTAAAAATATATTTTAGAGTGATTAGTTTTATTGGAAAAACACCTTGTATATACCCTAACAAGGATAGTGGAATTTTATATTTTATCACATAACGTTTCACATTTTTTCACTCTGATAATTGGCATGTGACGTTTTGACCTTTTTCGAAAGGCTGAATATAGAACCTTCTATATTTTCGCAAATTATTTTTATAAAGTTTTCACTTAATGTATCCATATCTAAAACAATCATATATGTCACCTGTCTTTGTATGATACACACTATGTTTTGTCCCATACTTTTTGCTGCACCCTGTATATGTTAAAAGAATGTTGGGTTGTTTTTTTTCAACGATATGTCATAGCGGTAGTGAACGTGTCTTTCCAACGTCACTTGAGATAATTTTGCAACACTCTGTGTATGATAAAAGAGTAGGTATCATAAGAATTTGTGTTGCTATAATATATTCAGTTAAAGTTCAATAAAATTCTCGAATAGCACTTTGAGTCTTCACATGAATGTAGGAAAAAGAAATAAAAAATGAATTTTATAATATATATATTTATGATAAACAATAACTATAAAACTTACACATTTTAAAAGTCTAAATCACAAAATTTGATTGAACCGACAAAAGATTAATATATATTTATGATAAACAATAACTATAAAACTTACACATCTTAAAGAACTACCTGGAATTATTATATTATCAAACCGAGGCTTCATCCGGTTCTACTATTCGATACATTTTAATGTAACGTTCGTAGGAATTTCAGAAAAACAATTTAATTATTTGCAAAAGTTTATTTTAAAAATATTATTGATAAAAAGAAATTATTTTTGTTAATAAAGTCTTGAGATGATTTAAAAGGTCTCCATTAGGACATGGAATATCAAATATGTTCCAATTAAAGGGTCCGGCTGCAACAAGTTTTTTGGTAAACTCATTATATTTGTAGTATGTGGTGTTTTTGAAAAAGTACATGTGTCCGTCAATGTACTGGAATGCTCCCGTAACATCTGTGGGTAGTCCAGGGAAAATATCTTTTATTTGTCCTCTATTCTGGATAGTTTTCAAGTTCTTGTCAAATTCAATATAATTACTGTTATTATAAAATACATATATTTTCCCATGATTGCTTTGAAACATTGTGTTTATTTGAGAATTTTTAGGTATAATTAAATTATTTTCCTCAAGTATTTGTAGAGCGGGAAAATCTGCTACATAGTATTTACGGTCATTGACTGCTATTAAATTATTTGAAGAACTTTGAAAAATTTGAATTACGGGGCCCACTTCTTCAGGTAAATAATCCTCGAGTATTTCTGGTTGCGAGGGAATAAGTTTCGAGTTCAAATCAATTTTCCATAGGGAATTTCCATTAATAATATATAAATGGTAATTTTCAAATTCACCAGCCATGGCAATGAACATATACTCCGGTGTTATATCGCATAAATTTTTATCCGGTTCATTTGGTTGATGTCTATGATCAAGTGTCTTTGTAGTCGGTGGTGGAGGAGATGTGGGTTTGAAAGGATTATTTACATATGTATTGATTGGTCCATAAAGAGCTTCAAGGGCCATTTTATCATCCTCATCCAATTTAGGAGCAATGTTGAATTGATACCATGGATACATTATTGCTGACTCAATATCACTGTGAGCAATTCCTAGGATATGTCCAATTTCATGAATTAATACCATAAGTAGACTAGTCTGATCTTCTGAAGTTGATCCATCCAAACTTAAATCCCACTTCTCATCAGCATCAATATGAAGCTCTACACAACTGTTGCCT
>CAJUYI010006178.1:0-14204 GCA_910591695.1 Galerucella pusilla
GAATGTTATCTAACAACAATTATTTTCTATCTACTAGGAAAAAATAATATAGGTATCAGCCTTTTGTCCATATAGATTTGTGCGATTGTTAGTTGCTGACTAGTTCTCAAGTGATAACTACAATGAAAACAAGAGTAGTGAATATTCAAAATGTGTTATCAAATTATATAGATGGTTACCAAATAATTGAAGAAAAACTCAGCCCATTGACATCGCCCGGAGAGCATTACGGATCTATAATTCTAGCACTTGATTTAAAATTGCGATCGGTTAAAAATGATCAAGAAGAAAAATGTCTTCATTTAGTGGCTAAGCTAATACCGTACAATGAAATGCTCAGAACAGCGTTTGATGTTTTCGTAACTTTTAAGAAAGAATTATTTTTCTACACAGTAACCATACCTGCAATAGTAGAGCTCCAAAAAGAATACAGTATACCTGAAGAATATCACTACGACAACCTATTTCCGAAATGTTTTGGAGCTAGATTTAGTGCAAATGAAGGAGTCACTGAAGTAGACGATACAGGAGTGTTAGTTTTTGAAAACCTTAAGCCTCAAGGATATTCTACCGAAGACAGACTCAAAGGATACAACTCACAAGCTGCTAAGTTAATACTAAAAGATCTAGCTAGATTTCATGCTGTTCCAGTAGCTTTGAAGATAATAAAACCTGAAGTTTTTGAAGAAAAAGTTAAACCTTGCTTGGTGAAAAATAAAGGATTAGGCCAGTTGCCAGAAATAACTAAAATTTTTCATTCAGCGATTCTTGAAGGTGCAAAAGATTGTTTAGAGCTGGAAAGTTATATGGATAAAATACAAAACATTTGTGATAACTATGGAAAAAATCATAATGAAAATTTTCCTATCCCGGAACCATGGGCTACAATATCGCACAATGATTTTTGGACGAGCAATTCTATGATTCTCAAAGATTCCACAGAAAAGTGTATTAAAAGTAAAATTATCGATTTCCAGCTTCAAACTTATAACTCGGCGTTATGCGATCTGGTATTTTTTATGTTCACTAGTATTATTAATGATGATTTGGACAAACATTTCGATGATTTTATAAAAATTTATTTTGACAGTTTCATAGAAACTTTGAAGTATTTTAATATAGATCTAGAGCCATTTTCATGGAAACATTTTCAAAGAGAATTAGAATTTGTTGGGAAACAGCAAGTTTATCATGTTTTGGTTATGCTAAAACCTATTTGCACTGAAAGAGGAAAAATTAAAGCCACTGCGGAGAGTTTTAATGATTCGGATTGGACAAGACCAGATTTATTGGGTCCTAGCCACAGGAAAAAGTTAAAGGACTCAGTTTTATCTTTTGTTAAAAGGAATTGGTTATGATTTGTAATTTTCATAAGTACTTCATTAATAAAAATGTACAGTTTTATTCAGAAACATGTTTGGAAAAATGAGAATGTATAACCTGCTCTATTTTATATTATATTTATTTGTAATCTTATTTTAAAATCTCCTCACGGTAACAATCAGTAAAGCACCTCGCCGCCATGAGCGCACATTCCAAAATTGTTAATTTTTCTGTTTTGTCATTCACTGCCTTTGTATTAAAGCAGTCTATGATCTTGTATTTACTTCACTTGACATGGAGCTATGACAGTTGACAGTATGACATGAGCAAGTTTAATGGTTATGTTATGGTTTGTGTGTTTGTGTTATTTTTTTTGTTATTATAGTAATCATTCATTGACATGTACAATGGTTAATTGTTAGCTTTATTACTTTTTACTTTATTAAATTTATTTAAAATTAATTACCAAAAACCCACAAATTGAATTAAGCCACAGATATCACGTTTAAGCGATTAGCTTCTCCAAAAAACCTTGCATACTTAATTAGAAAGATAAGTTATGCTTTGGCATTGAAAATATTGATATCTTAAATAGTTTAATATTATCGCAAAGCTGCTAAGAAACGTTTTGAATATTTAAGCTCTAATTTAAAATTCAAGAAATTTACAAAAGATTTTTTTTGGGAATGAGTTTTTATTCAAAATATAAAAGTTGGACTCCATGTACCAATCTTTTGTCAGAAGTTAAGGAAATTAACTATGCTATAGTTATACTAAATACTCCTATCAACTTTAGCTTCAACCCCAGTTTTGTAGTGAGATTATGGAAACAAGGTAAGTTTATATTAATATGTAACTATAAGTAAATATAATTTCTTCTCAGAATCTGGTATCTATAAAGTTTTTATGAAGGTTTGTTCTTAAAAAAATGAATTCTCACAATAAACAACAACTAACAGTCTACTTTAATTTCTCCCATAATCCGCATTTTACCATAGCAATATTCCTTAATATTTTGTCTTCAATGTGTATAAATTTCTAACACCTAGATAGGTATTTTTGCTTCCTATGCACAAAAAAATACCTTTCCAAACATCTAGAAGCAATAACATATCAAAAATAGGTAACTTGTACCAAACAATGTATATTGAAATAACCCTATTTTTAAATCCACACATATCACTCATTGATTTACTAACATACATGTCTGCTATACTTCTTAACAATATAAAGAATATAACCAATCTATTTCTCCAGCTAAGATTAGAGTTACAGTAGATGGTGGAACAGAAAGATGGTTAACATGGTTAACAATGAATAAAGAAGAATTCAAATGCATACCGCATCCAGATTTAATCACAGGAGATATGGATTCCATTACCCAAGACATTTTGGACTATTATAAAGAAATAAAAACAACGGAAATAGTGTCTACTCCTGACCAAAATGAAATGGACTTCTGTAAAGCATTGAAAGAACTACAAAGTTACTGTAGTAAACACAATATAGAGGTAAAGTGATCTTAAATTGTAGTGTATTTCATGCAAAAATTACTCTTCAGTACTCAATGTTATGTTGTAAAAGTTTTAGTTACAATTTTGGTTAAAATAATTTGTTCCAGTTAGATACAATTTATGTGCTTGCTGACACTTGTGGTAGATTAGATCAAATAATGGCGAATTTGAATGTATTATTCAAAGCCAATTTGTTTTGGGGTGATGTGGACATTTTCCAAATAGCCTCTACATCTGTTAGCTGGTTATTACATGAAGGAAATCATGAAATACATTTACCCCAAGATTTAGTTGTTTCACAAGATTGGTGTGCTCTTTTGCCTATTGGGGCACCAAGTAATGTTACCACAACAGGTTTAAAATGGAACTTGGGTAAGCATTATACATATTCTTAATGATTTGCTTAGCATATCTGCCAGTCTAATTTGAGAACTCCTCCTTTATCTCTGTTCTGTTCATACCTCTAGTGTATTTGCAAGAAAAAGAACATTAAATAGTGCTTGAATAAGGAAGGGATGTTGCCAATAAATCTGTTTGAACTACCAAAATTCATCTTTGATATATGTTTTGGCTCATTCCATTATTTATGACTTGTTCTTCAGTGATAGTCAACAAAGCAGGTCCTAAATCCAGTCATTAATAGCTTCCTTCTGAAAACATGCTCAGTTTATTTTTTATTTTGTTAATTATAAGTCATTTATCCATTTCCACTTAGCAAAGTCCTGTTTACAATTTTCTTTTTGTCAAAGTGCTATTCAATTAGAACCTTTGAGGAGCAAAATCCACATAATATTTTTGGATCATAAAATTATCTCCAATAAATAGTTTATATAATTGAATACCCAACAAATATATTGATTGTTTGCTTAATTGATAATCATTATTGTTTATTTTAGATAATACAATTCTTGAGTTTGGTGGATTAGTTAGTACTTCAAATACATATGATGGATCTATGACAATTACAGTTACAAACAGTTCTCCTTTAATATGGTCCATGAGTATTGAATCACTGTTATAGCATAAAGAAATTTAAAAAAAAATGTTATTTGAAATGTGCATTTTTATGATAATCATAGTAAATGATAGTAGCAACATTTTAGTTGAAATTTCCTTTGAAGGATTCAACTTTTGCCTTTTATGGTGTAATTTAATCAGGGACTTCACACAAATATATGATGTATAATATGTCAAAAGCATGAACAAAATGTATCGAAAATTGATAGAATTCATTTGAAATGACTCAAATTCAATATAATGAGTAAATACTAAATTTAAAAATAGCAAATGTCAACTCTAGGAAGATCTTGTACTTTTTTCAACATTCCTACTAAACAACTTTCATGACATAACTTATTTGTATTCAGATATTTATTATAACATAAGTTTACCAAATTATATTGATTGAACTATGGAGACATATCAAGTACTTCTTTTCTCTAGAAGCATTTGTAGCAAGCTAAAAAGAAAACTCTGTGTCATGTACTAGTTTATACATAAACCATTTGTCTATATTTTGAGCTTTTCATTAGAAGTAATTATTGAATACAGATTCCAGCCAATGAGTAAGCATTCATATTATGGAATTGAAGAATATTATCTGTTATTGTTAATTACCATAACAGAAAATAAATGGGGGCTATATATTGGAATTATTTAATGCCACTTGTTTAATAATTTAAGTTGGTTCTTTTCAATATAATCTAAAAAAAATTGAAAATTTTCCAGTTTGTTTTTTAAACTGCCATGGTGGTCGTTTCGTGAAAATGTTTCTAGAAATTCTGTGATTCATTGTGATATAAGGTTTTGTACCTTTGAAAGTTTTAAAATAAAAGTTCCAATACATTGAAGCATTTTTTTTTTCATTCAAATACCTATTCCATCAGCATTGTGAAATTTCACACAAAAGAAAAAAAATATTTGTGAAAATGGAAAAAATTGAGTTTTTTCATTTGAGGAGCACACTACATTGGCAAAGGGCAGGACGATCCTGGTAGAGATTTATCAAATTACTAACTTTCTCGTTCGTCCACTCCATTTGAAAGCACGTCTGACAGACAGTCTGAATCACAACTAAATCCGCGAGAGGCCAGTGGTTGGCAACATAGATAACAGGTTGGCAATTGACATGTCCCCAATCTCATTGGCTTCCTTTGAAAGAGACCGACACTTAATCGAATCGGCTTTACCCTAACGTTTGCACCCATTTCTCTAGTTTGGCTTGTTAAAGTTTAGCCCTTTACTTTAGAATTACAAGCCATTATCAATAATTATTGACTTAATATTGATATAACACAGTTTAATTCAACTATACTTTCACTGACTGTATCTTGAGATCTCTACTAGTAGATATAAGTACCTCTGTTATTTGCAATAACCGAAATTGGCCGCTGTCCGAATTTTTTGCCCACAACGCGTTTTGTGTATTGCACGAAGCGATTAAGAAGATTTCTATCGAGCAGTGAGCAAAACGAATTACCCAGAACGCGTTGTGGGTGAACTACGTTACTCAGGAAGCGAAATTATATTTCGGGCAGCTCTCTTTCGCATTGTGGATCTTTTCGTTTACCCACGTCGCGTTCGGGCTTTTACATTTTACCCAAAATGCATTGTCAGTATCTTGACTAAAATAAAAACAAGAAAACCCAGGCCCAAACCCGGTGGATCAAGATGTAACTATGTATAAAAATATCGGAAAATAAGAAATAGAAAACTAAAAAAAAAACAAGAAAACCCAGGTCCAAACCCAGTTGATCAAAGTGTAACTATGTATAAAAATATCAGAAAATAAGAAATAAAAAACTAAAAAAAAACAGGTCCAAAACGGGTTTCGAACCTAGGACCATAACTCTGGGTTGTAAACTCAGTATCCTACCAACTGGACTAATCTGCTTTTATTTTAATGTGTTTTTTATGTTTATTAACATAATTATGTTATCTATTTTAATGTTTCGCCAAAATACATATTTTTGTTTAATTATTTGTTTTTTTATTTACAACGCGTTCTGGGTAAAACCACAGGGTACACCATCTAACAAGAGGTGAAAGAAAGTAGTTTTCGTGATCGCAAATTTGTGTGCACATGCGTGAATCAATTAGTTTATCTGTCAATGTCAAGTCGACACTTCCGTTCATTCCCCTCAGTTCACCGTGTATTATTTTTAGATTAGGTTAAAATTGAGCCACTTTTCATTACACACTTGAGATGAATAATAGGGTGTTCTCATGTTAGTAGTTAAAAAAATATTCTATAGACCTAATTGGGTGGGATGTTCATCAACACTACTATTTTTCTTAGTGTAGTGTTACTTTTCTCAGTGTATCAAAGTATCAAGTAGTTTATGTGTCAATGCCTCAACGTATTTCCGCTCAATATCGTGTAGGTCCGACTTCAAAGGAACCAACAAAGCTTTCGTCTCTTGATAGATGGTGTACTCTGTGCCCAGAACGCAACGTGGATAAACGGAAAGATCCACAATGCGAAACAAAGCCGCCCGAAATATAATTTCGCTTCCTGTGTAACGAAGTTTACCCACAACGCGTTCTGGGTAATTCGTTTTGCTCACTGCTCGATAGAAATCTTCTTAATCGCTTCGTGGGTAAACTGCAATACTTACACAAAACGCGTTGTGGGCAAAACATTCGGACAGCGGCCGATTTCGGCTATTGCGAATAACACCTCTAACAACTGATGATTTCAGCCATGCGTCTTTTCCTACGTTTGACAAGCTGTACGGAGTTAGGTGAATTTTTGGGAAACGAAACCAATCTTTCAACTTTACAATAACACTTTATTTGTAAAAAAGTTCTTACTATACATATTATACCTTATATTAGACTAAAGTGAAGGTCAAAATATAAAATGGAGTATAACCTTCGTTATTTCAATTTTTAGACGAAACTAAATGCCAAAGGCACTTTTCTTACAAGAACTAAAGATACACCAATTACATATAGACTGTCTAATTTGAAACAATTACATAAAAATAATACAAAAAATAAATATAACGTAAAATGGACGGAAAATAATACTAGAGAATTATATATGAGTACAAAGTATTCCGTTCAAAATAGCATCCAGAAAGTAAGTATTCAAGAAAAATAATCAAATTCAGCAAAATATACTAAATCCTTTTCCGTTACTGATTGATGGAAACAGGGTGAATGATAATTTTTTATGTACAATGACAATAGAAACATTTATTATATTTTATATAGATACCTGGCAACATTTTTTTAATTTTCCAATATTCGTTATTAAATGCTGGACAGATGGATGCTTTGACGGAATATCTTGTAAAATATTGGCAATTACTTGATACATACGATTTTTTTTGTAAAAATAAAAGTAAAAAAATATATGATACAATAGTAAAAAAAGTGTATAAACGTGTTTTAAGTAATAATTGAACAAGGTTGTCCCTTTTCAGGCAAAGGCCATCAAAATCTCGATTCTCGTTAAAAATATGTCATGCTTTGGGAGATTCCACAATAGAAAACAGTACATTTTCGATTCCGCTATCAATATATTTATAATATCGGTCCAAAAATTGCGGATCCACACTTTTTCAAAGAAAAATTTATAACATTACCTTCAATCTAGAAGGTTTAGTTGCCTATTTTTACTGCTAAGTGGTACTCTATATAAGGGGTCGACAACCTATGACCCGCTGGTCACCGAGTGACCCATTTAATAATTTCTGCTGTATACAGCGTGTCCACGGATGGAGTATCATATAGGTGAAATATTCATAAATATCAATTTAGTGAAAAATGTTGTTTTTGATAAAAAGTTTTGCTTGTTCTGAAACCCCATAAAATGAAATAAAATTCAAGTTTTTCAAAACCCGTCTCATTTTATGGCCAGTTTTATGAAATCCTGGAGTATGACTTTTTGACATTTCTTCACATATTGGGTAATATCTCGGGAACCTTGAGGTTTGCAAGGTTCTAATTTACGCCATTCGATTCAGAATTAAATTTTCTATAAAAAGAGGCATTTTCCACATCGAAAAACCTTAGATATGGATTTTAGAATTTTCAGGTTTTGAAAATTTTTCTGTCCGAAACTTGTACTAATTCGCGAAGAATCATAATTTTCAAAATTCCTCTTTTTATAGAAAATTCAATTCTGAATCGAATGGCGTAGACTAGAATCCTGCAAACCTTAAGATTCCCGAGATATTAGCCAATATGTGAAGAAATGTCAAAAAGTCAGACTCCAGGTTTTCATAAAACCGGCCATAAAATGAGACGGGTTTTGAAAAACTTGAGAATAAGCAAAACTTTTTATCAGGATTAACATTTTTCACTAAATTAATATTTAAAAATTGTGATTTCTGTACTTATTCCTAGTGATTCTTCATAATTTTTGGAAAATTGAACCACAAATAAATATATTGAGTAGTATTTCAGTTTGAAAAAGTGTAGAAATCTGCAATTTTTTCATAAATGTATGTATGAGTAGAATTAATTTTTCAAAAAATCATATAGTCTATTATGCCACTCTCACGTTGTAATGAGATTCAACCAAGCCTTTCAGTAATAGCTACCTACTAGAATTTACACATTCGTTTAAATAAATCTCATTATATAAATAGAATAAGTGGAAAGCAGAGTGTAATCTAAAAACTCATGGTCTAAATATCACTTTCAACTGAAGTAATCTTGAGACTATCCAAAATTAAAAAAAAATATTGTACCTTGTATAACGTTTTCTAGAATTAAATTTTTGATCAATTTTGCATGCATAAAGAGTGAAATTTCATAACGTTTTAAAGCAACCATAATACTTATAATGTACAGCACGGAAAAATTATATACCGTTTTGTCAATTACTTGAGGATTAAATTTTCTAAAAGTAGATTTTTTATTAACCTAGGCTTTATTGGACCTTATTGTGCAGATATGGGTGTATTAACCAGATCCAGCAAATTCGAGTATAAACACTAGATAGTGTATACTAATGATGGACTTCAGACCAAGTTGCCAACCCAAAAAATGTCATATTTTTCTACCACTGGGGAAGGGAAATTGCAAAAGGAGTATGTCATGTGAACGTTCTTATTATTTTATTTATAAACAGAGCCTCGGCTCTTCAAATTGGGTAATTTCAAGCGAATATTGATATACGTAAAAGTTCATGTATGATTGGCTGAAAGTTGTGTTGGAGCATCTGATTCCATGTCATATGCGACAATTGCATGATTACAACTTTCATCGAATCAGACATGACCTTTACAAATATCGATATTTGCATTAAATTACCTAAATTGAAGATCCGAGGCTCTGTTCACGAACATTCATATGACAAATTCGTTCTGAAATTTCTTTTCATCAGTGGTAAAGAAATATGAAATTTTTTAGGTTGGCAGCTTGGACCAAAGTTCCCTATTGAAAATTCTAAGTTTTTATCTAAAAATTGATTTTGGAAACATAAATCGAACAAAGTGAAACAATTGTTAATCACAATCCAATACTGATATTAATGTCTGCCAATTGCTTTAAACTTTTTGAGCCATTAAATGACTTTAATACATACAGTATGACCAAAAAGATCTAAACTTTTTTCCATGACTGCGTGTGTAGAAAATTCAAGCAAAGAATCTGTTTTGAACAATGCAAGTTTTTAAAAATCAACAATTTTTATATAATAATGGAATGTTTGATAAAGTATTTATCTTATTATTTAAATTTAGCAATGTTTATTTCAAGTTATTTACGAGTCAATTTATGACTATATAGTAGATAACCTACACTGTACAGAAAAACAGATTTAACACCAGAATTTCTGTAAAATGCTGTAATGTACTTTACTAAAATATGTTTAAACGAATTTCACATTATTTCAAAATAACGTCATTTGCACCATAACAATGTAGGTTATCAAAAGATGTATTAAAATATTTAGTAAAGTACAGTACTTTTCATTAACACAGTTCTTAATTTCATATTTAAACCAATATAATTATATTACAGCAGTACTTGTACTATTTAGGCCAATTTTAAATGAAAAAATAACGCACCAGTAGTACTAAATAAACCATTCTTTCTTCTTTTGGACGTGATGGCCGGTAGTTCCGTGTACTACTGCTGTATCGGGATCTAAAGCAGTATCGGCTCCTGCGTCTTCTTGTGTAAGATACTCTCCTTTGTGTCGATGCAAATACCTACCGATGATTATGAGAAGAATCACGAGTGCTAAGAAGATTAACGCCAGAACACCTAAAAAAATACAAAACATATTTTTAGACACAATTTTTGCATTGGTGCAATAAACGCCAACCCTGGTTTAGGTTCACCAGATAAATGTCAATATCAATAGGTTACAATAACAAAAATTGATTAATTTCAAGAACACATAATCGATACAATTGGTTTTTGAGCACTCAACTATGTAAGTAATACATATTAATAGGTGGGTAGGTTTCATTTTACTTTCTTTGTTTCATATTCTTAGAAACTGTAAAAGAACAATTAAATGTATCTATTTCAAAAATTGTGAATAAACTGTGTCTAATATTGTGTATTTATACCTAACTGACAAATAAAATTTCGGTAATTATTGACTTTTAATTTGTACCCAATATCGTCGAGTATCAAAAAGATCATAATACATAAATCAATTATTATTCCTTCCATTTGCTCTCCTACTCCTATTCCCACTTATCTTTACATATACAAAATAAAATCAATAATATAATTCTTTTGGAAAATAATTAACAAAAAGAATAAGGAATACACCACAAGGAACATGCAGATGATATCAAGAACATAACATATTAGAATTTAAAATGAGAAGAACACATTTACTATAAAAGCCATCAAGTTATTTGTTATGCGGACGATATGGCCATAATTTCAAGAACAGAAAAGGAATTGGGTGAAATAAAGAATTTAATAGAAGCGGCCGCTAAAATGGGACTTACGATAAAAGAACGGAAAAGTAAGCTGATGAGACTCTGAAACCAGACAACAAATGACAAATTTGGAGTAGAAACCCAAAAAGCAATCATCGAATTTGAATATGTGGAAGAGTTTATATATCTAGGAACCCTGTTAAATAGTGATTGTAGTGAAGAAAAGGAAATTAAAAATGGAATCATGAAAGCTAACAAAAGTGCAGGAGCAATAAATCACCTAGTCCGGTCAAAGCATCTGTCAAGGAAATCAAAACTAAGATTGTACAGTAGTACTATATTGAAGCCTACGATATTGTATAGTTGTGAGACATGGGTTTTAAACAAAAAGCAAAGAGAAAGTGTAATTAGATGGGAAAGGAAAATGTTAAGAAGAATTCAGGGAGGAAAAAAAGTAGAAGGGGTGTATATGAGAAAGACTAACGAAGAATTATATAACATTTATCGTGAACCCAAAATAGATGCAACTATTACATCAAGAAGACTTCAGTTGTTAGGGCACATAAAAAGGATGGGAGAAGGAAGAATAGTGAAACAAATAGCATGGAGAGTTCCGGAAGGCAAAAAGAAAAGAGGCAGACCAAGGAAAAAAAAATGAGGGAAATTGTACTAGAAGACCTGAAAGAAAAGAATGTGAACCGATGGAGAGAAAAGGCCAAAGATAGAAAAGTATGGAGAGGAATTACAAAGCTATGGGCCTGAAAGGCCTATTAACCGATTTTAGCTCTAAAGGTAGGAGGTTGTACATTTTTTTGACATTGAAAGTGGAGAAATTGTTCACTTACGTACTATTACTCAAGAGTCGCAGTAATGCAGACCATGGAGAAGGTAACAGTCAAACGGAGAGACGTAAGTAGGGGCCTTATAGCTTCCAGAAAGAACATAATATATTTTGTTTGTCACTACAGTGAAAAGTAAAATGAAGACAAAATATGTGGAGAGAACAAGGGAATGCCCAAACCAGAGTAAAAAGAAATGTTGGTCTATCTCACCCGAAAACCAATCATATAAACACCAAAAATAGGGTGGAAAATTCTCAACGCTTCTTGTAATTGTAATTTTTTTCAATTAAACGTCAGTGAATGTTGAAGTTTTTTGTTATATTTTCTTATTTTTTGGTTTATTCATAAAAATCACCTCACTGCGAGTGTATATTGTAGATAATAAATAAAATGTTTTTATCCAATTAAGCTATCAAATGTGACACTTTAAGTCACTCCTTGACGTTAGGTAACGTCACATTTTTCATAACCTTCATATATCAGTTATGAAAAGTTATGTAAAAACTTTACGCAACTGTTTGAGTTTCAATGAATAATTTATTAATTAGGTACTGTCAAAACTGACAATTATTTTATTATTTAAACTGACAATTACCTCATAATTTTGATAGTATTTTAAGATTTATGAACATTGAAAACAACATTATTAAGGACACACTTATTTAGAGTAAGTCAATTTTCTGGGTGAAAACTTCATAGTAACAATACTTCTAACACCATTTGAATCCACTTTAATATTACCATTGTAATTGAAGATTTTATTCAATATTATAAAAGCGCGGAATTAGATAAAACACGTTATGAAGAGAGCGACATTGTTCAACTCGCGTAATTTGCTAAGCTCGCGAGCGCTCGTTTTGGCAAATATCACGCTTGTTGAACAATATCACTCTTTTCATTACTAGTCACGTAAATAACTATTACAGCATCAGCCTTGTTATTTAATAGCCACAATTCGGAGATCCCAATTATTCACAACATTACAGATTGAAAGTAAAAGAAAGAAAAATAAACATTGCACATTTATTATTTATACATATTTTCATTCACCCCTATACATTGCGATTACTATTATATTTACTACTTAATAAATAGTAACCAGAGATGGGAGTAAAGAAAAAACTTTTCAGTGACACATTTACTTTTTAAAAAAAAGTAAATGTAGCGATTATGTGAGGCGTTACTTAGAAGCAAAAGTAGCGGTAAAGTAACGCGTTAATTTTTTCAGTACCGATCCCAGTAACTTACTTCCCAAAACAGCGGAATCCACTTGGTTGTAAGCTCTTCTCAGCTTATCTTCGTCCAAAATCGGCGGTGGTCTAGTTTGTACAATATCGGGTGGATGAGTTATTGGTTCAACACCGCAGAAATCTTCAGTTAAATTAGCTACAATGAAAAAAAATAGAAAATAGCGACAATTATAAAATATTCAACGTGAATAAATTACGTACTTCCTAGTGATCTAACATTTCCAGGACCCTGCTGTTGGAACAATAATTTTAACGGGAAAATATCGTCAAATTCCACTCTAGATATGCACCCGACGAATCCTTCCGTCATCGATTCATTCTTTCCAATGTATAGATACTGAATGTTGTTAAACTGAGCATCTGCCGAAGCCTGAAAACCAAAAAAATTGTCCGTTACATACATGAAACCAGTTAAAAATATTTTACTTTACCTTTATGTTGAAATTAAATTCTCTCGGTTCGTATCCGTCGACTTGCATCACCAGTGTAGCTCCACCATTCTTTCTCGAAACTGTTAAATCGTGATACTGTCCCAAAGAGAAATATTTGTCTGGATAAATAACTTCTTGTCGTTCAAAACCGAAATCGAATACTATACGTAAATGTCCAGAATTTGATATCATTATAGTCATATATTCTCCAGTTATATTCGACTTCAAACCCAAAAGGAAACCTATAAATAAATCGAATTAAAAACAAAGTTCTTTTTGTTTTGAATTATTCCCGTATTTATAGTCGAAACTCAATCTCCGACTCGTGCTTGGCCAAGCCGTACTCAGTACTCGAGATTGGACGCATATTATAGTCCTATCTTCGTGAATTCTCGGCGAAAGCAAGACTCAAGACGTATCTCAAGCGTAGCAATTAGATTTTCTGATGGACAACATGAAAAATTTTAAAATTGTTGGCGTATTTTATGACAATTGTGACACATTTGTCGTGAATGTTGATACCGTAACGCTATTTTCTGCATTTCTGTTATTTTTAGGTGTGAATCTCGATTTTTTTGGGCTTATTAGTAGGGCTGGGCGATTATCAAAAAGTATAATCGATTATATAAAATAATCGATCATTTTTGATGAATCAAAAATACTCGATTAATCGAAAGTAATCGTTCAATCGATGAATCGAAAATAATCCATTCATCGGAAATAATCGATTTATCGGAAATAATCGATTTATCGAAAATTATCGATTAATCGAAAATTATCGATTAATCGAAAATAATTTACTTTTAATATAAATCAATAAGTATCAAAAAATGATAAATATGCTTGATAATATGTGTAAATCATCTATTAGTGTACTCAAAGAAATGATCTAATTTCTTGATAATGGCAGCAGGAATGATATAGAAAAATAGATTCCCATTTAAAACTAAAAATTAATAGTATATTATTAAACGAGCAATTTATG